>WNWK01000385.1:465000-482500 GCA_009830355.1 Cherax destructor
CCTATATTGGAGTATGCAGCACCAGTTTGGAACCCACACCTAGCCAAGCATGTAAGGAAATTAGAGAAAGTGCAAAGGTTTACAACAAGACTAGTCCCAGAGCTAAGGGGTATGTCCTACGAGGAGAGTTAAGGGAAATCGACCTGACGACACTGGAGGACAGGAGAGATAGAGGGGATATAATAACGACATATAAAATACTGAGAGGAATCGACAAGGTGGATAGAGACAGAATGTACTAGAGATAAGACACAGTAACAAGGGGACACAGTTGGAAGTTGAAGACTCAGATGAATCACAGGGATGTTAGGAAGTATTTCTTCAGTCACAGAGTGGTCGGGAAGTGGAATAATTGGGAAGTGATGTAGTGGAGGCAGGATCCATACATAGCTTTAAGAAGAGGTATGATAAAAGCTCTTGGAGCAGGAAGAGTGACCTAGTAGCGACCAGTGAAGAGGCAGGGCCAGGAACTATGAATCGACCCCTGCAACTACAACTAGGTGAGTACACACACACACACACACACACACAAATACACACACAAACACACACACACCAGGGCCAGGAGCTGTGAATCGACCCATGCAACCACAACTAGGTGAGTACACACACATATACAGAGGTTTGAGTTAGGTGAAGTACCAGTGTAGTCACTATAGAACACCTGTCACAGCATGCTGACACTACACACCTGTCACAGCATGCTGACACTACACACCTGTCACAGCATGCTGACACTACACACCTGTCACAGCATGCTGACACTACACACCTGTCACAGCATGCTGACACTACACACCTGTCACAGCATGCTGACACTACACACCTGTCACAGCATGCTGACACTACACACCTGTCACAGCATGCTGACACTACACACCTGTCACAGCATGCTGACACTACACACCTGTCACAGCATGCTGACACTACACACCTGTCACAGCATGCTGACACTACACACCTGTCACAGCATGCTGACACTACACACCTGTCACAGCATGCTGACACTACACACCTGTCACAGCATGCTGACACTACACACCTGTCACAGCATGCTGACACTACACACCTGTCACAGCATGCTGACACTACACACCTGTCACAGCATGCTGACACTACACACCTGTCACAGCATGCTGACACTACACACCTGTCACACATGCTGACACTACACACCTGTCACAGCATGCTGACACTACACACCTGTCACAGCATGCTGACACTACACACCTGTCACAGCATGCTGACACTACACACCTGTCACATCATGCTGACACTACACACCTGTCACAGCATGCTGACACTACACACCTGTCACATCATGCTGACACTACACACCTGTCACAGCATGCTGACACTACACACCTGTCACAGCATGCTGACACTACACACCTGTCACAGCATGCTGACACTACACACCTGTCACAACATGCTGACACTACACACCTGTCACAACATGCTGACACTACACACCTGTCACAGCATGCTGACACTACACACCTGTCACAACATGCTGACACTACACACCTGTCACAGCATGCTGACACTACACCTGTCACAACATGCTGACACTACACACCTGTCACAACATGCTGACACTACACACCTGTCACAACATACTGACACTACACACCTGTCACAACATGCTGACACTACAGGTGTGTGAGCACACGTGTTTCTCCTGTCTTAAATCTTCTACTCAGTGTTTCAGTTATTTCTCATGTGAGGCAACGAGTGGTGGAGGCTCGCTCCTCCGTCTCTTAAATCACCAGAGAGACGCTACCTCTTGTCTACCTCTTGTCTACCTCTTGTCTATCTCTTGTCTACCTCTTGTCTATCTCTTGTCTACCTCTTGTCTATCTCTTGTCTACCTCTTGTCTATCTCTTGTCTACCTCTTGTCTGTCTCTTGTCTACTTCTTGTCTACCTCTTGTCTACCTCTTGTCTGTCTTGTCTATCTCTTGTCTACTTCTTGTCTACCTCTTGTCTACTTGTCTATCTCTTGTCTACATCGTGTCTACCTCTTGTCTATCTATTGTGTACATCGTGTCTACCTCTTGTCTATCTATTGTCTACATCGTGTCTACCTCTTGTCTACTCTTATCATTTTCTTGTTCAACAAGTGACATTTGGTTCATTTATTACCACTTTTTTCTGTTTCTGCCATGTTCCCACACACATGTACACTGTTTGTGTACTCACCTAGTTGTACTCACCTAGTTGTGGTTGCAGGGGTCGAGTCATAGCTCCTGGCCCCGCCTCTTCACTGGCCGCTACTGGGTCACTCTCCCTGCGCCATGAGCTTTATCATACCTCTTCTTAAAGCTATGTATGGAGCCTGCCTCCACTACATCGCTTTCCACACTATTCCACTTCCCGACCACTCTGTGACTGTGTGTGTGTGTGTGTGTGTGTGTGTGTGAACAAGTGTCAGGGAACCTCTGCTCCTAAGCACCTGTTTCCGCAAGATTTAAATGCTGTTATGGGCGCTTTGGAGGAGGGAGGGAGGGAGGGAGCCTGCTGGATTAAAGGTTCGTGGCGAGTCATTATGTACTCACCTATATGTGGTTGCAGAGGTCGAGTTGCAGCTGCTGGCCCCTCCTCTTCGCTGGTCACTACTAGATGCACTCTCTCCCAGGTCCAAGAGCCTTATTGTACCTCTTCTTAAAGCTAAGTATGAATCTTACCTCCACTACACCACTCTGCAAATTGTTCTACTTCCTGACAACTCTAAGGCTGAAGAAATACTTCCTAACATCCCTATGACTCATCTGAGTTTTCAACTTCTAGTTGAGTTCCACTCTTCCAGTGTCCCATCTCTGAAACATTCTGTCATTGTTCATTCTGTCAATTCTTCTCAGTATTTTGTATGTCGTTATTATGACATCCCTATCCCTCCTGTTCTCCATTGTCATCAGATTGAGTTCCCTTAACCTCTCCTTATAGGACATACCCCTTAGCTCCGCGACTAGCCTTGTTGCAAACTTTTGCACTTTCTCTAATTTATTGATGTGTTTGACCAGGTATGGGCCTGACGTACACAGTGTACACTGTACAGTGTCTTGAATGATTCCTTACTTAGATGCTGCTCTTACATTTGCTCTTACATACTGCAGTAAATATTTGGTTGATGTCCGCCTCAGGAGATGTGCTCGGTATGATGCTCACCCCAAGATCCTTTTCCTTGAGTGAAACTTGCAGCCCTTGACCCCCCTCCTCCCCTCCGAGCCTGTGCTCCGTCTGCTTGTTTATGTGTGTGGTGAAACAAGCACCTTGTCAGGCTACAGGAGGGCGTGTTGAGGCAAGCTTGTCAGGACACAGGGGGCGTGGTGAAGCAGCTTGTCAGGGGGCGTGTGTGTGAGAGAGCATCTGGCGTGGCGCTCAAGTTTGCAATAATTTCTGTAGTTTGGCGTGGTGGTGGCTGTGCTCCAGCCCACGTCCTCGCTCCTCCTCTACTTCAGTCTCTGAAAAACAAGCCAACAATACATGTAATAAAAACTAGGATAAACAACTTATATGACCAGACATCAACACGAAGAAGAGGAAAGAACAGGAAGAAGAAAAGGGAGATTATGACGAAGAGCAGCAGCAGAAAAACAGGAAGAAAGAGGAGGAAGAGCATCGACAGCAGAACAGGAAGAGGAACAGGAAAAAATGAAGGAAGTCGTGTATTGCGTCTCTGAGATGTGTCCACAGTGTTGGTCTTAAAGACCATACCAGACCCCCGTGATGCCGACTACGATGGCAGTACAACCATGTACTGTAGTCCAGGACGTGACACCAGCACCTCTCCAGTGTCCGGGGGCATCATCTGACACACCCGTGTCAGGAAGTACTCACCTCTTACGACGACCTACTCAGACACTGGGGCATCACCTGACACACCCGTGTCAGGAGGTACTCACCTCTTACGACGACCTGCTCTGACACTCTGGGGCATCATCTGACACAGACCCGTGTCAGGAGGTACTCACCTCTTACGACGACCTACTCTGATACTCTGGGGCATCATCTGACACAGACCCGTGTCAGGAGGTACTCACCTCTTACGACGACCTACTCTTAACACAAACACGACACTCAGTCGAACATCTCAAAGGTTGAATGTAAAAATATGGTACAAATTATTACCTATCCCTTGGTTTAGTCTCCTATCCTGCCTTGGACAGTTATCCTGAGTTTACTTTTATCCTGCCTTGGACAGTTATCCTGAGTTTACTTTTATCCTGCCTTGGATATTTATCCTGAGTTTACTTTTATCCTGCCTTGGACAGTTATCCTGAGTTTACTTTTATCCTGCCTTGGATATTTATTCCGAGTTTGTCCTCTGCAAAAAAATATTTCCTATCTGAACTTCTGAGATGTGACAAGGAACCTTGGAAACTTGAGTGAAGGTTTCACGAGGAGTGATGGCACTCTCCCGTTAGCTATCCTGCCTTCAGGCAGATACCCTGGATAAGATGGCAGCAAGTATCAGTACTCGGGCAGATACCCTGGATAAGATGGCAGCAAGTATCAGTACTCGGGCAGATACCCTGGATAAGATGGCAGCGAGTATCAGTACTCAGGCAGATACCCTGGATAAGATGGCAGCAAGTATCAGTACTGGGGCAGATACCCTGGATAAGATGGCAGCAAGTATCAGTACTCGGGCAGATACCCTGGATAAGATGGCAGCAAGTATCAGTACTCGGGCAGATACCCTGGATAAGATGGCAGCAAGTATCAGTACTCGGGCAGATACCCTGGATAAGATGGCAGCAAGTATCAGTACTCGGGCAGATACCCTGGATAAGATGGCAGCAAGTATCAGTACTCGGGCAGATACCCTGGATAAGATGGCAGCAAGTATCAGTACTGGGGCAGATACCCTGGATAAGATGGCAGCAAGTATCAGTACTCGGGCATATACCCTGGATAAGATGGCAGCGAGTATCAGTACTCGGGCAGATACCCTGGATAAGATGGCAGCAAGTATCAGTACTCGGGCAGATACCCTGGATAAGATGGCAGCAAGTATCAGTACTCAGGCAGATACCCTGGATAAGATGGCAGCAAGTATCAGTACTCAGGCAGATACCCTGGATAAGATGGCAGCAAGTATCAGTACTCGGGCAGATACCCTGGATAAGATGGCAGCAAGTATCAGTACTCTGGCAGATACCCTGGATAAGATGGCAGCAAGTATCAGTACTCGGGCAGATACCCTGGATAAGATGGCAGCGAGTATCAGTACTCGGGCAGATACCCTGGATAAGATGGCAGCAAGTATCAGTACTGGGGCAGATACCCTGGATAAGATGGCAGCAAGTATCAGTACTCGGCAGATACCCTGGATAAGATGGCAGCAAGTATCAGTACTCGGGCAGATACCCTGGATAAGATGGCAGCAAGTATCAGTACTGGGCAGATACCCTGGATAAGATGGCAGCAAGTATCAGTACTCAGGCAATACCCTGGATAAGATGGCAGCAAGTATCAGTACTCGGGCAGATACCCTGGATAAGATGGCAGCAAGTATCAGTACTCGGGCAGATACCCTGGATAAGATGGCAGCAAGTATCAGTACTCGGGCAGATACCCTGGATAAGATGGCAGCAGTATCAGTACTGGGGCAGATACCCTGGATAAGATGGCAGCAAGTATCAGTACTCAGGCAGATACCCTGGATAAGATGGCAGCAGTATCAGTACTGGGCAGATACCCTGGATAAGATGGCAGCAAGTATCAGTACTCGGGCATATACCCTGGATAAGATGGCAGCGAGTATCAGTACTCGGGCAGATACCCTGGATAAGATGGCAGCAAGTATCAGTACTCGGGCAGATACCCTGGATAAGATGGCAGCAGTATCAGTACTCGGGCAGATACCCTGGATAAGATGGCAGCAAGTATCAGTACTGGGGCAGATACCCTGGATAAGATGGCAGCAAGTATCAGTACTCGGGCAGATACCCTGGATAAGATGGCAGCAAGTATCAGTACTCGGGCAGATACCCTGGATAAGATGGCAGCAAGTATCAGTACTCGGGCAGATACCCTGGATAAGATGGCAGCGAGTATTAGTACTCGGGCAGATACCCTGGATAAAACAAAAGCCTTAATGGTATTGTTTCTTTTGTTTTTCTTGATATAAGTACGTATTACTTTGGTGAGCGGACCCACTGTTATTGTTGTTTTTGTTGCTGTGAAGGTATTACTGCGGGACCTTGCTTTCTACAAGAGATGGTTGGGCTCCAGTCCTTGGATCCATTGTGTGTGTGTGTAACGTTCTATCTTCCACTGGACGGGCGATGTGTGTATGATTTTCCACGCAGCTGCTGCTGCTGCTGCTCATCCTTTCAGTAGGTGATAGATGATAGAATGAGTAAAGTATGACGGTAGACTGGGTAGAGGAGGACGGTAGACTGGGTAGAGGAGGAGGACGGTAGACTGGGTAGAGGAGGAGGACGGTAGACTGGGTAGAGGAGGAGGACGGTAGACTGGGTAGAGGAGGAGGACGGTAGACTGGGTAGAGGAGGAGGACGGTAGACTGGGTAGGAGGAGGACGGTAGACTGGGTAGAGGAGGAGGACGGTAGACTGGGTAGAGAGGAGGACGGTAGACTGGGTAGAGGAGGAGGACGGTAGACTGGGTAGAGGAGGACGAGGTAGACTGGGTAGGAGGAGGACGGTAGACTGGGTAGAGGAGGGACGGTAGACTGGGTAGAGGAGGAGGACGGTAGACTGGGTAGAGGAGGAGGACGGTAGACTGGGTAGAGGAGGAGGACGGTAGACTGGGTAGAGGAGGAGGACGGTAGACTGGGTAGAGGAGGAGGACGGTAGACTGGGTAGAGGAGGAGGACGGTAGACTGGGTAGAGGAGGACGGTAGACTGGGTAGAGGAGGAGGACGGTAGACTGGGTAGAGGAGGAGGACGGTAGACTGGGTAGAGGAGGAGGACGGTAGACTGGGTAGAGGAGGAGGACGGTAGACTGGGTGAGGAGGAAGGACGGTAGACTGGGTGAGGAGGAGGACGGTAGACTGGGTAGAGGAGGAGACGGTAGACTGGGTAGAGGAGGAGGACGGTAGACTGGGTAGAGGAGGAGGACGGTAGACTGGGTAGAGGAGGAGGACGGTAGACTGGGTAGAGGAGGAGGACGGTAGACTGGGTAGAGGAGGAGGACGGTAGACTGGGTAGAGGAGGAGACGGTAGACTGGTAGAGGAGGAGGACGTAGACTGGGTAGAGGAGGAGGACGTAGACTGGGTAGAGGAGGACGGTAGACTGGGAAGAGGAGGAGGACGGTAGACTGGGTAGAGGAGGAGGACGGTAGACTGGGTAGATTAGGACGGTAGACTGGGTAGAGGAGGAAGACTGTAGACTGGGTAGAGGAGGACGGTAGACTGAGTAGAGGTTAGCAACTATAATAGCTCTTGGTGGTTAAAGATTGGAGAGTGGACCTGGCACTGCCTGGTGTTCCTCTGACTCCCAGTGGCACTGCCTGGTGTTCCTCTGACTCGCAGTGGCACTGCCTGGTGTTCCTCTGACTCGCAGTGGCACTGCCTGGTGTTCCTCTGACTCGCAGTGGCATTGCCTGGTGTTCCTCTGACTCGCAGTGGCACTGCCTGGTGTTCCTCTGACTCGCAGTGGCACTGCCTGGTGTTCCTCTGACTCGCAGTGGCACTGCCTGGTGTTCCTCTGACTCGCAGTGGCACTGCCTGGTGTTCCTCTGACTCCCAGTGACACTGCCTGGTGTTCCTCTGACTCGCAGTGGCACTGCCTGGTGTTCCTCTGACTCGCAGTGGCACTGCCTGGTGTTCCTCTGACTCCCAGTGGCACTGCTTGTCTCTCTGTCCTAACAAAGAATCACATTACTACTACGATTTCGCAATTTCCAAGACTTTGCGACCCGTCTTCAGTCTCATGTCAGTGATTTAGTGAATTGTTCTAAAGTTCAACTCAGTAATGGTGCTTGGCTCTCTGTGCTTCCCCGATGGATTACAGTGCAAGATGGATTACAGTGCAAGATGGATTACAGTGCAAGATGGATTACAGTGCAAGATGGATTACAGTGCAAGATGGATTACAGTGCAAGATGGATTACAGTGCAAGATGGATTACAGTGCAAGATGGATTACAGTGCAAGATGGATTACAGTGGAAGGTAGATTACAACCCGTGAACCAAAGCCTCATGTGTTGGATTAAGTTGGTGAACACTGTACTCAGTTGTACTCACCTAGTTGTGGTTGCAGGGATCGATTCACAGCTCCTGGTCCCGCCTCTTCACTGGCCTCTACTGGGTCACTCTTCCTGCTCCATGAACTTTATCATACCTCTTCTTAAAGCTATGTATGGATCCTGCCTCCACTACATCCCTGACTTTGTAGCTGACTTTGACTGCGCCCTCTCCCACACGCTGCAATAAGCACATCTTACGTGTGCATAAAAAGCAGTTGAACTAACTGACGCCAGCGAGCAGTAACACAGTGCCAGCCAGAGGGCAACACAGTGCCAGCCAGAGGGCGACACAGCACACCGCCGTCTGAGTGTTTATCTCTCTCTCTCTCTCCACATGTCCCACTGACACCATCACTCAGAATATCTAAACCTGCATATGCAAAACAACCACAGGAGGAGTTGAATGATAGCTCTAGGCCTTTCGTGTTGCAATCAACACATCGGGAGCTTGCAGTGTTGCAGAAATGTAACATTGAAAGCTCCTGAAGTGTTGATTGCAACACGAAAAGCCTAGAGCTATCATTCAATTTCCCCTTTGATTGTTTTGCATCTTGTATCGCTTGTTCGCGATTATTGAACAACCTGATATATATATATATATATATATATATATATATATATATATATATATATATATATATATATATATATATATATATACATATGTATACGCTTAATGAGGAGGGCAACAGCCTGCCGTGTAGACCACACAACGTTCGTTACATATATAACAAAGTTTACAAGCAGAGGACTTTTTGGTTATCCTGGGTAATTTACACATGTGTATGATAATAGTACTTATGTGTACCTGTGTCTAAATAAACTTACATGTGGAAAACTTAAGTTAACTGGAGGTGACACATGTGTCAGGGAAGGTGTTGGCACACCTGGCACACACATAACACTGGGTGTCAGGGAAGGTGTCAGCATACCTGGCACACACATAACACTGGGTGTCAGGGAAGGTGTCAGCATACCTGGCACACACATAACACTGGGTGTCAGGGAAGGTGTCAGCATACCTGGCACACACATAACACTGGGTGTCAGGGAAGGTGTCAGGACACCTGGCACACACATAACACTGGGTGTCAGGGAAGGTGTCAGCATACCTGGCACACACATAACACTGGGTGTCAAGCAGTACCTGGCACACACATAACACTGGGTGTCAGGGAAGGTGTCAGCATACCTGGCACACACATAACACTGGGTGTCAGGGAAGGTGTCAGGACACCTGGCACACACATAACACTGGGTGTCAGGGAAGGTGTCAGGACACCTGGAACACACATAACACTGGGTGTCAGGGAAGGTGTCAGCATACCTGGCACACACATAACACTGGGTGTCAGGGAAGGTGTCAGCATACCTGGCACACACATAACACTGGGTGTCAGGGAAGGTGTCAGCATACCTGGCACACACATAACACTGGGTGTCAGGGAAGGTGTCAGGACACCTGGACACACATAACACTGGGTGTCAGGGAAGGTGTCAGCATACCTGGACACACATAACACTGGGTGTCAGGGAAGGTGTCAGCATACCTGGCACACACATAACACTGGGTGTCAGGGAAGGTGTCAGCATACCTGGCACACACATAACACTGGGTGTCAGGGAAGGTGTCAGACAACCTGGCACACACATAACACTGGGTGTCAGGGAAGGTGTCAGAACCTGGCACACACATAACACTGGGTGTCAGGGAAGGTGTCAGACACCTGGCACACACATAACACTGGGTGTCAGGGAAGGTGTCAGGACACCTGGCACACACATAACACTGGGTGTCAGGGAAGGTGTCAGATACCTGGCACACACATAACACTGGGTGTCAGGGAAGGTGTCAGAACCTGGCACACACATAACACTGGGTGTCAGGGAAGGTGTCAGCATACCTGGCACACACATAACACTGGGTGTCAGGGAAGGTGTCAGCATACCTGGCACACACATAACACTGGGTGTCAGGGAAGGTGTCAGGCACACCTGGCACACACATAACACTGGGTGTCAGGGAAGGTGTCAGAACCTGGCACACACATAACACTGGGTGTCAGGGAAGGTGTCAGGACACCTGGCACACACATAACACTGGGTGTCAGGGAAGGTGTCAGGACACCTGGCACACACATAACACTGGGTGTCAGGGAAGGTGTCAGGACACCTGGCACACACATAACACTGGGTGTCAGGGAAGGTGTTGGCACACCTGGCACACACATAACACTGGGTGTCAGGGAAGGTGTTGGCACACCTGGCACACACATAACACTGGGTGTCAGGAAGGTGTCAGAACCTGGCCACACATACACTGTGTCAGGAAGGTGTCAGAACCTGGACACACATAACACTGGGTGTCAGGGAAGGTGTTGGCACACCTGGCACACACATAACACTGGGTGTCAGGGAAGGTGTTGGCACACCTGGCCCACATAACACTGGGTGTCAGAAGGTGTTGACACCTGGCAACACATAACACTGGCAGTGTCAGGAAGGTTTCAGCACCTGGCACACACATAACACTGGTAAGTCAAGACCGATATGGTCAGAAAGGTGCACGACTACCTTAGAGTGACCAACACATAACTAGGTGTCGGAAGGTGTAGACACCTGGCACACACATAAACTGGGTTCAGGAAGGTGTTGGACACCTGGCCACACAAAACTGGGTGTATAAAAAGGTGCAGATTTTCGCATATTTGGCAATAACATTGTGCAGAGTGTTCGATATGGCCCAACACACACGGAGCGTGATAGAAAGCATGGACATATAATAAAACACAGGGATATTTTGACGAACTTGGAACCAGACATATTAAAAACGGACGATATTATAAACAGACTTTTTGCAGAACGATATTATAAAACACAGGACCATATAATAAAACGCAGGACGATATAATAAAACACAAGACGATATAATAAAAAACAGGACGATATTATAAAACAGGACGATATTATAAAACACAGGACCAGATAAAACACAGAATGCGAAAAATAAAACACAGGACGATATAATAAAACAGGAGGGTAGAATATAGCTAGGTGCTAATTACAGACTAACAGGTATATTTGTATGTTAAGTGTTGGTTTAGCCTAGCAGGAATGCATGGGGGGAGGGGGAGGAATTAGTGTGTGTGTGTGTGTGTGTGTGTGTGTGTGTGTGTGTGTGTGTGTGCGCGGTAAAGTGTGATTCAGTGTTCGTGGTTGTGTTTGTATACAGTGTCTTGGCCGTGGGACACGACCACCAGCCTCGTGGGTGACTCATTGTGTCGTCTGCGGCATCATGGGGTACGTTGTTCCTGCGGTATCATGGGTACGTTGTTCCTGCGGCATCATGGGGTACGTTGTTCCTGCGGCATCATGGGGTACGTTATTCGTGCGGCATAATGGGGTACGTTGTTCCTGCGGCATCATGGGGTACGTTATTCGTGCGGCATCATGGGGTACGTTGTTCTGCGGCATCATGGGTACGTTGTTCCTGCGGCATCATGGGGTACGTTGTTCCTGCGGCATCATGGGGTACGTTGTTCCTGCGGCATCATGGGGTACGTTGTTCCTGCGGCATCATGGGGTACGTTATTCGTGCGGCATAATGGGGTACGTTGTTCTTGCGGCATCATGGGGTACGTTGTTCCTGCGGCATCATGGGGTACGTTGTTCCTGCGGCATCATGGGGTACGTTGTTCCTGCGGCTTCATGGGGTACGTTGTTCCTGCGGCATCATGGGTACGTTGTTCCTGCGGCATAATGGGCTACGTTATTCGTGCGGCATAATGGGGTACGTTGTTCCTGCGGCATCATGGGGTACGTTATTCGTAAGGCATAATGGGGTACGTTGTCTTGCGGCATCATTGGGTACGTTGTTCCTGCGGCATCATGGGGTACGTTGTTCCTGCGGCTTCATGGGGTACGTTGTTCCTGCGGCTTCATGGGGTACGTTGTTCCTGCGGCTTCATAGGGTACGTTGTTCCTGCGGCATCATGGGGTACGTTGTTCCTGCGGCATCATGGGGTACGTTGTTCCTGCGGCTTCATGGGGTACGTTGTTCCTGCGGCTTCATAGGGTACGTTGTTCCTGCGGCATCATGGGGTACGTTGTTCCTGCGGCATCATGGGGTACGTTGTTCCTGCGGCTTCATGGGGTACGTTGTTCCTGCGGCATCATAGGGTACGTCTGTTCCTGCGGCATCATGGGGTACGTTGTTCCTCGGCTTCATGGGGTACGTTGTTCCTGCGGCATCATGGGGAAGGATAGGGTACAGATTGAGGGACTTCAAACTTTCTTGGTAATTTAGGTGGTTGAATTTGCGAGCTTTTAGTGTAGAGAAGTCAATCTGAGCTGGCAGACTTCAGTAGTGTCAGTCTGAGCTGGCAGACTTCAGTAGTGTCAGTCTGAGCTGGCAGACTTCAGTAGTGTCAGTCTGAGCTGGCAGACTTCAGTAGTGTCAGTCTGAGCTGGCAGACTTCAGTAGTGTCAGTCTGAGCTGGCAGACTTCAGTAGTGTCAGTCTGAGCTGGCAGACTTCAGTAGTGTCAGTCTGAGCTGGCAGACTTCAGTAGTGTCAGTCTGAGCTGGCAGACTTCACAGTGACCATCGACTCAACACAGTGACCATCACTGCAACCAAGTGACCATCACGTATACTCAACTCAGTGACTATCACTATACACAACAGTGACATCATCGACTCACTTACACAACAGTGACCATCACTATACACAACAGTGACCATCACTATACACAACAGTGACCATCACTATACACAACAGTGACCATCACTATACACAACAGTGACCATCACTATACACAACAGTGACCATCACTATACACAACAGTGACCATCACTATACACAACAGTGACCATCACTATACACAACAGTGACTATCACTTTACACAACAGTGACCATCACTATACACAACAGTGACCATCACTATACACAACAGTGACCATCACTATACACAACAGTGACCATCACTATACACAACAGTGACCATCACTATACACAACAGTGACCATCACTTACACAACAGTGACCATCACTATACACAACAGTGACCATCACTATCCACACAACAGTGACCAATCACTATACACAACAGTGACCATCACATACACAACAGTGACCATCACTATACACAACAGTGACCATCACTATACACAACAGTGACAATCACTATACACAACAGTGACCATCACTATACACAACAGTGACATCACTATACACAACAGTGACCATCACATACACAACAGTGACCATCACTATACACAACAGTGACCATCACTATACACAACAGTGACCATTACTATACACAACAGTGACCATCACTATACACAACAGTGACAATCACTATACACAACAGTGACCATCACTATACACAACAGTGACCATCACTATACACAACAGTGACCATCACTATACACAACAGTGACCATCACTATACACAACAGTGACCATCACTATACACAACAGTGACCATCACTATACACAACAGTGACCATCACTATACACAACAGTGACCATCACTATACACAACAGTGACCATCACTATACACAACAGTGACCATCACTACACAACAGTGACCATCACTATACACAACAGTGACCATCACTATACACAACAGTGACCATCACTATACACAACAGTGACCATTACTATACACAACAGTGACCATCACTATACACAACAGTGACCATCACTACACAACAGTGACCATCACTATACACAACAGTGACCATCACTATACACAACAGTGACCATCACTACACAACAGTGACCATCACTATACACAACAGTGACCATCACTATACACAACAGTGACCATCACTATACACAACAGTGACCATCACTATACACAACAGTGACCATCACTATACACAACAGTGACCATTACTATACACAACAGTGACCATCACTATACACAACAGTGACCATCACTATACACAACAGTGACCATCACTATACACAACAGTGACCATCACTACACAACAGTGACCATCACTATACACAACAGTGACCATCACTACACAACAGTGACCATCACTATACACAACAGTGACCATCACTATACACAACAGTGACCATCACTATACACAACAGTGACCATTACTATACACAACAGTGACCATCACTATACACAACCAGTGACCATCACTATACACAACAGTGACCATCACTATCACAACAGTGACCATCACTATACACAACAGTGACCATCACTATACAACAGTGACCATCCACTACACAACAGTGACCATACTATACACAACAGTGACCATACACTATATCACAACAGTGACCATACTATACACAACAGTGACCATCACTATACACAACAGTGACCATCACTATACACAACAGTGACCATCACTATACACAACAGTGACATACATACAACATATACATCACAACAGTGACCATCACTATACACAACAGTGACCATCACTACACAACAGTGACCATCACTATACACAACAGTGACCATTACTATACACAACAGTGACCATCACTATACACAACAGTGACCATCACTATACACAACAGTGACCATCACTATACACAACAGTGACCATTAATATACACAACAGTGACCATCACTATACACAACAGTGACCATCACTATACACAACAGTGACCATCACTATACACAACACGATACATTTTAGATGAATATATTACCTCTATCATCACAGAACAAGGACAACAAAAATTATATATGTGAGAGAAAGAGGGGGAGCGTGGAAGAGAAATTTGGATGATATGTATTTTTAATCATATATACATCAACTACATATATACATTAACTACGTATATAAATTAGTAAATAAGGCAGTCATTATATGCCTGAGGACATATAATGCATCTAGCATAGTGACAATTTTTTATATTCTTAATATTAGACAGAAGTGTAGAGTACATGATGCATGTGTTCAGACTCGTGTGAGTACAAGCAGGCCAGAGTACACACACACACACACACACAAAATAATAATTACGTTATAATTAGTGCAGTTGTATAAAGTGGTGAAGGCTTGATCCTTCGTTTGTTAACCGCGAGACAGTGATGATTATTTTTGTCTCCCACAGGTGAGTTGCTGACAGGTGAGCGAGCTGCTGTCTCAGCGTGGGTGACATTGCTGACCAGTGAGTGTGTACGTAGGTTAGTGGCACTGTGAGTGCCACTTGTGCCTTGTTAAGTTGTTCACTATTTGTTTGTCTTTTCCTCAACTGAGTTTGTTTTCTCTCTTATTTTTCTTCTTCTTCTCTGGCGACTCCTCGTTTGGTCTTCTACAATAATAATAGTAATACTGTTTTCTGTTCACGATATTCTCAACACTGTTTTCATTATACATTATACATATCCACGTCTGATGTATGATGCGTGTATGTGGACATGAGCAGACGGTAAGTGTTATCACATAGTGAGTCCATGACCACACACTAGTACCAGACAACATGTACCTCATAGTGAGTCCATGACCACACACTAGTACCAGACAACATGTACCTCATAGTGAGTCCATGACCACACACTAGTACCAGACAACATGTATCACATAGTGAGTCCATGACCACACACTAGTACCAGACAACATGTACCTCATAGTGAGTCCATGACCACACACTAGTACCAGACAACATGTACCACATAGTGAGTCCATGACCACACACTAGTACCAGACAACATGTACCACATAGTGAGTCCATGACCACACACTAGTACCAGACAACATGTACCACATAGTGAGTCCATGACCACACACTAGTACCAGACAACATGTACCACATAGTGAGTCCATGACCACACACTAGTACCAGACAACATGTACCACATAGTGAGTCCATGACCACACACTAGTACCAGACAACATGTACCACATAGTGAGTCCATGACCACACACTAGTACCAGACAACATGTACCACATAGTGAGTCCATGACCACACACTAGTACCAGACAACATGTACCACATAGTGAGTCCATGACCACACACTAGTACCAGACAACATGTACCACATAGTGAGTCCATGACCACACACTAGTACCAGACAACATGTACCACATAGTGAGTCCATGACCACACACTAGTACCAGACAACATGTACCACTTAGTGGTCATGACCACACACTAGTACCAGACAACATGTACCCATGTGAGTCCATGACACACCTAGTACCAGACAACATGTACACTAGTGGTCATGACACACTAGTACCAACACATGTACCACATAGAGTTCACTGCCTCACACTAAACTGGACAACATGACCCATAGTGAGTCATGACCACACACTAGTACCAGACAACATGTCCACTAGTGAGTCCATGACCACACACTAGTACCAGACAACATGTCACATAGTGAGTCATGACCACACACTATACCAGACACTGTACCCCATAGTGAGTCATGACCACACACTAGTACCTAGACAACATGTCCACTAGTGATCCATGACACACTAGTACCAGACATTACCACATGTGAGTCCAGACCCACTTCAGACAACATGTACCCATGTAGTCCATGCACCACACTGTACCGATCAACAGTACCACTAGGTCACCCACTGCACTTCAGACACTGGTCACCCTGCACCTTCACACTGGTCACCACTGCACTTCAACACTGGTCACCTGCATCTTCAACACTGGTCACCCTGCATCTTCAACCTGGTCACCTCATCTTCACACTGGTCACTCACACTTCAATCATGGTCACCTGCATCTTCAACACTGGTCACCCTGCATCTTCAACACTGGTCACCTCATCTTCAACACTGGTCACCCTGCATCTTCAACACTGGTCACCCTGCATCTTCAACACTGGTCACCCTGCATCTTCAACACTGGTCACCTGCATCTTCAACACTGGTCACCCTGCATCTTCAACACTGGTCACCTGCACATCTTCAACACTGGTCACCTGCACCTTCAACACTGTCACCTGCACTTCAACACTGTCACCTGCATCTTCACACTGGTCACCTGCATCTTCAACACTGGTCACCCTGCACTTCAACACTGGTCACTCCTGCACCTTCAACACTGGTCACTGCATCTTCAATGGTCACCTCTCACTTCAACACTGTCACCTGCATCTTCACACTGGTCACCCTGATCTTCAACTCTGGTCACTGCACTTCAACTCTGTCTGCAGGTTCAATATGTACTCTCTTCACATAACTTCTGCATTCTTGAAGCGTCGTAGCACTCTGCATCTACAAACTGTTCTGTCACAACTGCATAACTTTACTGCTAAGGTCAATAAG
>WNWK01000385.1:485000-521876 GCA_009830355.1 Cherax destructor
CCATTTCACCACCACCTCCTCCTCACCACCACCACCTCCACTTCACCACCACCTCCTCCACCACCCCCTACCCCTCCTCCACTTCACCACCACCTCCACCGCCACCTCCTCCACCACCATCACCTTCACCACCACCACCACCACCACCTTCTCCACTTCACCACCACCTCCACCACCACCACCACCACCTTCTCCACTTCACCACCACCTCCTCCACCACCACTACCTCCTCCACTTCACCACCACCTCCTCCACCGCCACCTCCTCCACCACCACCACCTCCACCACCACCACCACCTTCTCCACTTCACCACTACCTTCTCCACTTCACCACCTCCTCCACCACCACCACCTCCTCCACTTCACCACCACCCACCGCCACCTCCTCCACCTCAACCACCTTCTCCACTTCACCACCACCACTCCACCACAACCACCACCTTCACCACCTCCATCAACAAGTTGATAGTTTGCTGTACTCCTTTGACTGATGGAAAAGATTATACACGGGTAAACCCAGGTATACTCAGGTGTACACTGGTAAACCCAGGTATACTCAGGTGTACACTGGTAAACCCAGGTATACTCAGGTGTACACTGGTAAACCCAGGTATACTCAGGTGTACACTGGTAAACCCAGGTATACTCAGGTGTACACTGGTAAACCCAGGTATACTAGGTGTACACTGGTAAACCCAGGTATACTCAGGTGTACACTGGTAAACACAGGTATACTCAGGTGTACACTGGTAAACCCAGGTATACTCAGGTGTACACTGGTAAACCCAGGTATACTAGGTGTACACTGGTAAACCCAGATATACTCAGGTGTACACTGGTAAACCCAGGTATACTCAGGTGTACACTGGTAAACCCAGATAAACTGGGGTATACACAGGTATGCACTGGTATAGACAGATATACACAGGTATACACTGGTAAACGCAGGTATACACTGATATACACAGATATACACTGGAAAATACGTGTAGACACTGTTATACACATATATACACATGTATACACTGGTAAACACAGGTAAACACTTATAAACAGGTATACACTGGTAAACACAGGTATACACTGGTAAACATAGGTATACACAGATATACACTGGTAAATACATGTAGACACTGTTATACATAAATATACACAGGAATACACTGGTAAACACAGGTATACGTGACATATCAAGGGCAGGTGCGTACATGTAGATTGTGTGGGCAGCCTGGACATCTGGCGGCTGAGTGTGTGAGGAGACGGGAGGATCGACGACGTGGGAATGTCGAACCTGCAGGCAAGAGTGTGGAGGAGCGTAAGGGTGTGGTACTGGAGGATGGTGCCATGGAAAGTCAACCGGAAGGAAGGCAGTGGAGTGAGGAAGTGGAGCAGGCAGAACAGGAAGTGATGCAGACTCGAGAAGAGAGGAATTTGAAGGATCAGCGGCCGCCTCAGGAGACTGAGGAACAACAGGAGGATGATCATTGTGTGGTAAATGAGGCTGCTATATTGGAGGATTTGAATGAGATGTTGGGAGGTGAGAGTATGGATTTGGGGAATGGGGGTGTGGGTGGTGAGTGGAGACTTTGCTGCCATTCTTTGGACCAGATTGAAAGTAGTGGAGCTACGGCGACTGTGGTACAGGTGGATGTGGAGGTCCATAGACAGCAGGAGGATGTAGAGGAGGAAATGGAGAAGGTGGAATCAAGAAAGAGAACTGGGAGGAGGCGGAAAATGACATCCTCACTCCTGGGCAGAGACCGGGGAAAAGGTATGGTCAGAGGTGGTAGTGGTAATGTGGCTGGTATTAGAGGAAATGGTAGTACCAGAGTAAATAAGGAAGTGGCAGGTGATAAAAAGTATGTTACTAAGGTTGGATCAACTGATAAGAATGACAGGAAGCAAGCGAAACAGAAGGGTAAACCAATGCCTTTAAATTCAGGTGTCTAAGTATCAATGTGAATGGCCTCAGGAATGAGGTCAAGCGTAGGTGGGTAGAGGATACTTATGTAGGTTTAAGATTGAAGTAGTATTTTTCCAGGAACATAATTTTCGGAAGGGTAATGAGTTGTTTCTGAAGGGGGTTTCAGGTCTTTGTGGGGGTCTGCTGGTTTAAAAAGGGGGGGGGGTGGGGGTGGGGGAGGGTAGTCCTTTGTTTTGGGGTCATGGGAAGAAGGGGAGGGTAGAGTGGTTAGGGTGGATGGTAGATGGGGAGTGGTTAATGTTGTTTTATTGGGGTTTATATGCCAGCGCACCAATTTTGCGTGTGAAGATAATTTTGTGAGGGAAGAGTTAATTTATGCTTTCAGGGGTTTGCCTCAAGTAGCTATCATAGGGGAGATTGGAATTGTATTATTAGACTCAAGGATGTGGAACCGAGGGGTTGGGCAAGTTGTGAGGATCTTGAGGGAGGTTTTGTGTGCAGTGGGGTGGTGGGACGTAGTGGGAGGTGGGAATAACCTGGTGGAGTATACGTTTAGTAGGGGACAGTATGCAGCCCGTTTAGATAGGATTTTGTGTCAAAAGTAGTGGCGGTGGAGAAAGTGGAATGCATAGATGTTGGTTTTTCGGACCATAAAGGTGTTTTGGCACAATTAGGGTGGGAGGGCAGTGCAGGTGTTTCAAAGTTATTGGAAGCTCAATGTAGGGATGTTGAAGAGGCTAGCGTGGCAGGTGGATTTTGAGGGGTGGTGGAAGGTTTTGTGGGGGGTCGGGGTATTGTTGGGGTGGCTAAGTGGTGGAATGAATGTGGGAAACTTGCCATTAAGGATTTTTTGAAAAGGTGGTAGGGAAGATGCGCGATATAGATTTGGGTATCAACGGTATTTAGAGGGGTTATTGAGGGATGCTGGAGGTGGAGGGGGGTAGGGAGTGGAGAGAGTTTGGAGGGTATTAAGGTAGCTTTAAGGGATATTAAAGAATGATCGGTTTCAAGCGTAAGAGTCAGGAGTGGCATGGATGAAGTGTTGTGGGGTGATAAGGCATGCGGTGGTTCTGAGGCAATTTCGTAGGAGGAGAGAAGGTATGACAATAGGGTCGTTGGAAGTTGAGGACAATTTGGGGGTATAAGAAGGGTAGGGTTTTAAAATACGACTGTTGCGATGGGGTGGGTATGCGGAATTGTGGTATGAGAAAAATTTATGAGGGAGGAGGGGGATGCTTGTATAGGGAGGAAGTGTTAAGAGCATAGAGGAGAGAGTGAGTGGTGAGGAGATGAGGGAGTTAGGGTGGGGTAATTACTGAGGAGGAGGTTTGGGAGGCGGTAAAAGGACTACGTATGGGGAAGACACCAGGGATTGATGGTTTGCCTGGTGAGGTGTATGTAATGTATTGGGATGTGTTGAGAGAGGTTTTGGTGGGTTTTTAATGAAATGAGGGAGGGAGGTGCTTGCAGAGTCAGTTAGAACCGGGTGGTAGTGTTGGTAGGTGTAGGAGGGGTATAGCTGTAGTTCTTAGGGGTGGGAGGGTTTTGGTTTCCTTCTGTTTTGGCTGTGTTCCTGTGGACATGAATGTGTGTTTGGTGTTATGCAAGGAATCAGGGTATGTTTTTATAAGGTTCTGTTTTAAGCCTTATGTGTTGAGAGCTTGGTACGGTGTTTGAGGTAGTATAGGCCTCGGTTTGGTTTTGTTTACTTTACCCTGTGTGGTGAAGTGTTATGAGATGTTTGGTTTGTTGTATTGTCACGTGTGAAAGGATGGAATGTGTGGGAAGTGGAAGTTTTTATGGGTTAAATTTTGTAGCAATTAGAGTGAATGGTTTGTTGTATGTTGTTTGGAAGCCTTTATGTTTAGGGTTTAATGTATGGCTTCTATGTTGTGTATGACTGATAGTGATCAGATGATCCTTTATTTTGTGAGAGCTTATAATGTTTTTTTTGGCTCGGGTTGGGTGTGGGGTATGTTGTCACATTTTGTTGTTGGTTAAAGGCAATTTTTTTTTTGGGTGTAATAACCAGGTGTGGTGGATGTGTTGTACTTTTTAGGTTTATTGAGCAGATTTCATCTATTTTGTGGGTTTGGAGTTAAATTGTTTAGTTGCAAGTTGATAATGAGAATGTATAGCACTGTCATAAATAAATACACCTTTTGGTGTCTGATGCTCGATTTGATGTTTGCTATTGTTTAATGTTTGGATAATATGTTATGTTTTATGATGTTATTTAAAATTGTTAAAGAAAAGTTACGTTTTGAATGAGTTCATATTTTACTATGTAAATTTGTTTGGTTTGTTATATTTGGTTCAAGGTATGTTAATAATGTATGTAAGTTTATGTTTAATAAAATATAAAAAAAAAAAAAAAAAAAAAAATTCGTTAATCAAATTAATAAAAGAACGACTTACAGTGGCTGTGTGACGTGTGTTATTCGAAATTGCTTCAGTGCAGCGTTGCTGAAGTGCAGCGTTGCTGAAGTGCAGCGTTGCTGAAGTGCAGGGTTGCTGAAGTGCAGGGTTGCTGAAGTGCAGGGTTGCTGAAGTGCACGGTTGCTGAAGTGCAGCGTTGCTGAAGTGCAGCGTTGCTGAAGTGCAGCGTTGCTGAAGTGCAGCATTGCTTCAGTGCAGCGTTGCTTCAGTGCAGGGTTGCTTCAGTGCAGGGTTGCTTCAGTGCAGCGTTGCTGAAGTGCAGGGTTGCTGAAGTGCAGCGTTGCTGAAGTGCAGCGTTGCTGAAGTGCAGCGTTGCTGAAGTGCAGCGTTGCTTCAGTGCAGGGTTGCTTCAGTAGCGTTGCTTCAGTGCAGCGTTGCTTCAGTGCAGCGTTGCTTCAGTGCAGCGTTGCCGCAGCGTTGCTTCAGTGCAGCGTTCGCACGCTCAGTGCAGCGTGCTCAGTGCAGGGTTGCTTCAGTGCAGCGTTGCTTCAGTGCAGGGTTGCTTCAGTGCAGGGTTGCTTCAGTGCAGGGTTGCTTAGTGCAGGGTTGCTGAAGTGCAGGGTTGCTGAAGTGCAGGGTTGCTGAAGTGCAGGGTTGCTTCAGTGCAGGGTTGCTGAAGTGCAGCGTTGCTGAAGTGCAGCGTTGCTGAAGTGCAGCGTTGCTGAAGTGCAGCGTTGCTGAAGTGCAGGGTTGCTTCAGTAGCGTTGCTTCAGTGCAGCGTTGCTTCAGTGCAGCGTTGCTTCAGTGCAGGGTTGCTTCAGTGCAGCGTTGCTGAAGTGCAGGGTTGCTGAAGTGCAGGGTTGCTGAAGTGCAGGGTTGCTGAAGTGCAGCGTTGCTGAAGTGCAGCGTTGCTGAAGTGCAGCGTTGCTGAAGTGCAGCGTTGCTTCAGTGCAGGGTTGCTTCAGTAGCGTTGCTTCAGTGCAGCGTTGCTGAAGTGCAGCTTTGCTGAAGTGCAGCGTTGCTTCAGTGCAGCGTTGCTTCAGTGCAGGGTTGCTTCAGTGCAGGGTTGCTTCAGTGCAGGGTTGCTTCAGTGCAGGGTTGCTTCAGTGCAGGGTTGCTTCAGTGCAGGGTTGCTTCAGTGCAGGGTTGCTTCAGTGCAGGGTTGCTTCAGTGCAGCGTTGCTTCAGTGCAGGGTTGCTTCAGTGCAGGGTTGCTTCAGTGCAGGGTTGCTTCAGTGCAGGGTTGCTTCAGTGCAGCGTTGCTGAAGTGCAGGGTTGCTTCAGTGCAGGGTTGCTTCAGTGCAGCGTTGCTGAAGTGCAGCGTTGCTGCAGTGCAGCGTTGCTTCAGTGCAGGGTTGCTTCAGTGCAGGGTTGCTGGCAGGTTCAGTGCAGGGTTGCTTCAGTGCAGCGTTGCTTCAGTGCAGGGTTGCTTCAGTGCAACGTTGCTTCAGTGCAGCGTTGCTTCAGTGCAGGGTTGCTTCAGTGCAGCGTTGCTTCAGTGCAGCGTTGCTTCAGTGCAGGGTTGCTTCAGTGCAGGGTTTCTTCAGTGCAGCGTTGCTTCAGTGCAGGGTTGCTTCAGTGCAGGGTTGCTTCAGTGCAGCGTTGCTTCAGTGCAGGGTTGCTTCAGTGCAGCGTTGCTTCAGTGCAGGGTTGCTTCAGTGCAGCGTTGCTTCAGTGCAGGGTTGCTTCAGTGCAGCGTTGCTTCAGTGCAGCGTTGCTTCAGTGCAGCGTTGCTTCAGTGCAGGGTTGCTTCAGTGCAGGGTTGCTTCAGTGCAGCGTTGCTTCAGTGCAAGGTTGCTGAAGTGCAGCGTTGCTTCAGTGCAGCGTTGCTTCAGTGCAGGGTTGCTTCAGTGCAGGGTTGCTTCAGTGCAGGGTTGCTTCAGTGCAGCGTTGCTTCAGTGCAGGGTTGCTTCAGTGCAGCGTTGCTTCAGTGCAGGGTTGCTTCAGTGCAGGGTTGCTTCAGTGCAGCGTTGCTTCAGTGCAGGGTTGCTTCAGTGCAGGGTTGCTTCAGTGCAGGGTTGCTTCAGTGCAGGGTTGCTTCAGTGCAGGGTTGCTTCAATGCAGCGTTGCTTCAGTCCAACGTTGCTTCAGTGCAGCGTTGCTTCAGTGCAGCGTTGCTTCAGTGCAGGGTTGCTTCAGTGCAGGGTTGCTTCAGTGCAGGGTTGCTTCAGTGCAGGGTTGCTTCAGTGCAGGGTTGCTTCAGTGCAGCGTTGCTTCAGTGCAGGGTTGCTTCAGTTCAGGGTTGTAATCACAACTACATTGAAGAGAAAACAAAGTGGTGTCAGTGGATAAATTTTAGATGGCCAGGTGATATAACCATCTGTGAGACTAGGTGGCTAGGGACGAAAACCATCTGTGAGACTAGGTGGCTAGGGACTAACCATCTGTAAGACTAGGTGGCTAAGGACTATAACCATCTGTGAGACTAGGTGGCTAGAAACTGTAACCATCTGTAAAACTAGATGGCTAGTAGATGGCCAGACACTGTAACCATCTGTAAGACTAGATGGCTAGTAGGTGGCCAGGCACTGTAACCATCTGTAAAACTAGATGGCTAGTAGATGGCCAAGCACTGTAACCATCTGTAAAACTAGATGGCTAGTAGATGGCCAGGCACTGTAAACATCTGTAACCATGTTTAATAGATCTTGAACAAGTTCTATAAGGTCAGTATTCTCGACCTGGTAAACTATATTCGCTTTAACTACTCTGACACTTTTTTCCTGCCGCAGAAACAAGGTACACCTTGTTGTGGGTGTTTCTGTATGCATCACAATGCAGCTTAGAGATACAGTGAGGTCCAGTTGATGCAACAGTCTCAAAACAAAGCTACAGAATTCCCACCTGTCAAAAACTACGTTCGGATTTTGCGGATGAGCTGTAAACATCAAGTTTCGTCTGTGTTGGGAACGTTCATTGCTGTGCCACGAACGTTCACTGATGTGCCAGGAGCGTTCACTCCAGTGCCTAGAACGTTCACTTCTGTGCCAAGAACATTTACTCCAGTGCCAAGAACGTTCATTACTGTTCTACTCTGGTGAACGTTTGAAGATCTCTGTAAGAAATAGTGATTTTAGGACATTTCTCAAAAATATTGAGCGTCGCGTGAAGTGTCACAGTTATCAGTGTATGTAGGCACTGACTGCCAAGATTGGCTGGCAGGTAAATGTGTCGAACGACAGACCAACCAGGCTGTGATGGATATGTGGGGCATCGGGCCTCCAGCAACAACACCCTGGTTGACCAGGCTGGAACTAGATGAGCCTGACCCATGGGCAGGGCTCCGGGAGTAGAAAGACTCTCGCAACTCATCAAAGTTACCCCTGTCAACACTGTGTTGTGCTTAGCAGTGTTACTTGTCAGAGGTCGCAAGAGTTAGCTGCTATTTCTGTCACATATTATTTAAGAGGCACCTAAGTTCCCCAGTCTTCTAATAACTTGTTCATTTTTCCACTATAATCTACCTTGTCCA
This sequence comes from Cherax destructor, assembly GCA_009830355.1. Lineage (NCBI taxonomy): Eukaryota > Metazoa > Arthropoda > Malacostraca > Decapoda > Parastacidae > Cherax > Cherax destructor. The sequence goes on from WNWK01000385.1 coordinate 492,775, forward strand.
TAATTACTATCGCATTTGCTTTGTCTGTTTCGTAAGGTGAAGTCCAGGATCTTCCCTTAATTCATGGTATAACTTAACAAATCTTACACCTCTACAACAACAATTGTCATCAAAGATTTGTTAAGTTATACCATGAATTAAGGAAAGGTCCTGGACTTCACCTTACGAAACAGACAAAGCAAAAGCAAAAGTTATTAGAAGAGTGGGGAACTTACGTACCTCTTAACGTTCGTCTTCCCAAGTACGATTTTCTTACAGTTTTAATGGTGTACTTGTCATGGTCTTGAAGGAGAACCACCTGATGAAACTCTTGACCATTCTTCTCTCAGTAGTTACCATGCACTCAGAACTGAGCACTGAAGCACCATACACTCAGAACTGAGCACCATCAACTCAGAACTGAGTACTAGAGCACCATACACTCAGAACTGAGTACTAAAGCACCATACACTCAGAAATGAGTACTAAAGCACCATACACTCAGAACTGAGTACTAAAGCACCATACACACAGAACTGAGTACTAAAGCACCATACACTCAGAACTGAGCACTAGAGCACCATACACTCAGAACTGAGCACTAGAGCACCATACACTCAGAACTGAGCACTAGAGCACCATACACTCAGAACTGAGCACTAGAGCACCATACACTCAGAACTGAGCACCAGAGCACCATACACTCAGAACTGAGCACCATACACTCAGAACTGAGCACCAGAGCACCATACACTCAGAACTGAACACTAGAGCACCATACACTCAGAACTGCGCACTAGAGCACCATACACTCAGAACTGAGCACTAGAGCACCATACAATCAGAACTGAACACCAGAGCACCATACACTCAGAACTGAGCACTAGAGCACCATACACTCAGAACTGAGCACCATATACTCAGAACTGCGCACTAGAGCACCATACACTCAGAACTGAGCACTAGAGCACCATACACTCAGAACTGAGCACTAGAGCACCATACACTCAGAACTGAGCACCAGAGCACCATACACTCAGAACTGAGCACCAGAGCACCATACACTCAGAACTGAACACTAGAGCACCATACACTCAGAACTGAGCACTAGAGCACCATACACTCAGAACTGCGCACTAGAGCACCATACACTCAGAACTGAGCACTAGAGCACCATACACTCAGAACTGAACACTAGAGCACCATACACTCAGAACTGAGCACTAGAGCACCATACACTCAGAACTGAGCACTAGAGCACCATACACTCAGAACTGAGCACTAGAGCACCATACACTCAGAACTGAGCACTAGAGCACCATACACTCAGAACTGAGCACTAGAGCACCATACACTCAGAACTGCGCACTAGAGCACCATACACTCAGAACTGAGCACTAGAGCACCATACACTCAGAACTGAGCACTAGAGCACCATACACTCAGAACTGAGCACTAGAGCACCATACACTCAGAACTGAACACTAGAGCACCATACACTCAGAACTGAGCACTAGAGCACCATACACTCAGAACTGAGCACTAGAGCACCATACACTCAGAACTGAACACTAGAGCACCATACACTCAGAACTGAGCACTAGAGCACCATACACTCAGAACTGAGCACTAGAGCACCATACACTCAGAACTGAGCACTAGAGCACCATACACTCAGAACTGAGCACTAGAGCACCATACACTTAGAACTGAGCACGAGACTTTTTCTTCATTCGTTCCTCTTTTATCATTAACAAAAATATAATGCTGTTATCTTATATCTTATCTATACAGTTTCAGCACAATGTTGAGTTATCACAATGTTGAGTTATCACAATGTTGTGTTATCACAATGTTGGTTATCACAATGTTGAGTTATCACAATGTTGAGTTATCACAATGTTGGTTATCACAATGTTGTGTTATCACAATGTTGTATTATCACAATGTTGAGTTATCACAATGTTGGTTATCACAATGTTGAGTTATCACAATGTTGGTTATCACAATGTTGTGTTATCACAATGTTGTGTTATCACAATGTTGTATTATCACAATGTTGAGTTATCACAATGTTGGTTATCACAATGTTGTGTTATCACAATGTTGTGTTATCACAATGTTGAGTTATCACAATGTTGTGTTATCACAATGTTGGTTATCACAATGTTGAGTTATCACAATGTTGGTTATCACAATGTTGTGTTATCACAATGTTGTATTATCACAATGTTGAGTTATCACAATGTTGAGTTATCACAATGTTGGTTATCACAATGTTGGGTTATCACAATGTTGGTTATCACAATGTTGGTTATCACAATGTTGTATTATCACAATGTTGAGTTATCACAATGTTGAGTTATCACAATGTTGGTTATCACAATGTTGGGTTATCACAATGTTGGTTATCACAATGTTGGTTATCACAATGTTGTATTATCACAATGTTGTGTTATCACAATGTTGGTTATCACAATGTTGTGTTATCACAATGTTGGTTATCACAATGTTGTGTTATCACAATGTTGTATTATCACAATGTTGAGTTATCACAATGTTGGTTATCACAATGTTGGTTATCACAATGTTGAGTTATCACAATGTTGGTTATCACAATGTTGAGTTATCACAATATTGAGTTATCACAATGTTGAGTTATCACAATGTTGAGTTATCACAATGTTGGTTATCACAATGTTGTGTTATCACAATGTTGTGTTATCACAATGTTGGTTATCACAATGTTGTGTTATCACAATGTTGTATTATCACAATGTTGGTTATCACAATGTTGAGTTATCACAATGTTGGTTATCACAATGTTGGGTTATCACAATGTTGGTTATCACAATGTTGTGTTATCACAATGTTGAGTTATCACAATGTTGTGTTATCACAATGTTGAGTTATCACAATGTTGTGTTATCACAATGTTGAGTTATCACAATGTTGTGTTATCACAATGTTGTGTTATCACAATGTTGTGTTATCACAATGTTGGGTTATCACAATGTTGGTTATCACAATGTTGTGTTATCACAATGTTGGGTTATCACAATGTTGTGTTATCACAATGTTGAGTTATCACAATGTTGAATTATCACAATGTTGGGTTATCACAATGTTGGTTATCACAATGTTGTGTTATCACAATGTTGAGTTATCACAATGTTGTATTATCACAATGTTGGTTATCACAATGTTGAGTTATCACAATGTTGAGTTATCACAATGTTGAATTATCACAATGTTGGTTATCACAATGTTGGGTTATCACAATGTTTTGTTATCACAATGTTGGTTATCACAATGTTGGGTTATCACAATGTTGGTTATCACAATGTTGGTTATCACAATGTTGAGTTATCATAATGTTGAGTTATCACAATGTTGAATTATCACAATGTTGGTTATCACAATGTTGGGTTATCACAATGTTTTGTTATCACAATGTTGAGTTATCACAATGTTGAGTTATCACAATGTTGAGTTATCACAATGTTGAGTTATCACAATGTTGAGTTATCACAATGTTGGTTATCACAATGTTGAGTTATCACAATGTTGAGTTATCACAATGTTGAGTTATCACAATGTTGAGTTATCACAATGTTGGTTATCACAATGTTGAGTTATCACAATGTTGAGTTATCACAATGTTGAGTTATCACAATGTTGAGTTATCACAATGTTGGTTATCACAATGTTGTGTTATCACAATGTTGAGTTATCACAATGTTGGTTATCACAATGTTGGTTATCACAATGTTGAGTTATCACAATGTTGGTTATCACAATGTTGAGTTATCACAATGTTGAGTTATCACAATGTTGAGTTATCACAATGTTGAGTTATCACAATGTTGAGTTATCACAATGTTGAGTTATCACAATGTTGAGTTATCACAATGTTGAGTTATCACAATGTTGAGTTATCACAATGTTGAGTTATCACAATGTTGAGTTATCACAATGTTGAGTTATCACAATGTTGGGTTATCACAATGTTGGTTATACTGTTGGTTATCACAATGTTGAGTTATCACAATGTTGAGTTATACAATGTTGTTATCACAATGTTGAGTTATCACAATTAGTTATCACATTGAGTTATCACAATGTTGGTTATCACAATGTTGAGTTATCACAATGTTGTTATCACAATGTTGAGTTATCACAATGTTGAGTTATCATAATGTTGAGTTATCACAATGTTGAGTTATCACAATGTTGAGTTATCACAATGTTGAGATATACATTGAGTTATCACAATGTTGAGTTATCACAATGTTGAGTTATCACATGTTGGTTATCACAATGTTGAGTTATCACAATATTGAGTTATCACAATGTTGAGTTATCATGTTGATTATCATGTTGGTTATCACAATGTTGTTATCACAATGTTGAGTTATCACAATGTTGGGTTATCACAATGTTGGGTTATCACAATGTTGAGTTATCACAATGTTGAGTTATCACAATGTTGAGTTATCACAATGTTGGGTTATCACAATGTTGGTATCACAATGTTGAGTTATCCTGTTTATCACAATGTTGAGTTATCACAATGTTGGTTATCACAATGTTGAGTTATCACAATATTGAGTTATCACAATATTGAGTTATCACAATATTGAGGTATCACAATGTTGAGTTATCACAATGTTGGGTTATCACAATGTTGGGTTATCACAATGTTGAGTTATCACAATGTTGAGTTATCCAATGCTTGGTTTCACATTTCTTGTTATCGAACACGCTGTACCTTGTAAACTCGGATAACTAACTAAAGCGGCACTTTTACAGAGTGATCCACCGGGATTATAGATGAGTATTCAGAAATATACACAACCATTTAAAGTGGAGCAGCTTTTGTGTGAACCTGTATTAAAGTGAACACTGAATAAGTGACACAAGTTTCATTTTGACTGCAGTTAGCAAGCACTGGTGTTTATCTTGAATTTTGTTCATTGTGATCACGATTTTGTGAGTCATGATGTCGGCTATGAGGGGACTTGAGCGGGAGATTCATCTGTAAAGACTTGCTTTTGTGGTCACAGTGGTGGCTCATGCTAACCTTCCTATGGTGTATAAATATACCTAGTTGGATGAATCTCAGTTTTGCCAGCTGGCCCAGTGCCTCACGCACTGGCCTGGAGTTTTACGACTCTATTGCCATGGATTCAATTCCCGCCCGTTCCGTGGTTTGATCAACAAAGGAATTCATTTGAGCCCGTGTGGTGGTGGCACAGATTCTTCAACAGGCTGTGGTATCACCTTCCACGTTGTAGCCATCCTGAAAAGATACTTAGGCGACACACACATATAATTCCCCATAAAATAAGAGTTTTGGCAGACAGTGCAAGGTGTTCCAATGAAAAACAGGATTACAGTGAGTACACAAAGGGGAAAACTCATTAAGTGTGAAGGGACCAAGACTTTTCAGCGTCCTCCCTCATACATAAGGGTGGTTACTAACAGACCCCCGGCTGTCTTCTAGAGAGAACTGGATAAATTTCTCAAGTCATCTGATTAGCAGGGCTGTTACTTACGTTGGACTTCGTGTGGCTAGCACCAACAACCTGGTTGATCATATATCTACCAGGAGGCCTGGTCTGGGACCGGGCCGAGGGGGCGTTGACCCGCGAGACACTCTCCAGCTAGACTGCAGGCAGGTAACACTTAAACAAGTGATTCACCTTGATGAGCATACATCATGAGTCAGGTTGAGTGCACATAACCTCACCTTAGCTTAGCTTAGCTTAGCTTAGTGTGTCACATTTTATCTCTGAGCTTTGCGTCACGATCAGTGAGATCAGAAATTGGGCAAAACTGTTTTGTATGACGTGTGTGTGTGTGTGTGTGGGTATGTGTGTGTGTGTGGGTATGTGTGTGTGTGTATGTGGGTATGTGTTAGTTACTATTTTGTCCTAGGCACATGTCGATTAGACACTAGGCCTGTTGTATATGTGTGCATGTATGTGTGTGTACTCACGTAGTTGTAGTTGCAGGGGTTGAGTCATAGTTCCTGGCCCTGCCTCTTCACTGGTCGCTACTAGGTCACTCTTCCTGCTCCATGAGCTTCATCATACCTCTTCTTAAAGCTATGTATGGATCCTGCCTTCACTACATCACTTCCCAGACTATTCCACTTCCTGACAACTTTGTGACCGAAGAAATACTTCCTAACATCCCTGTGGCTCATCTGAGTCTTCAACTTCCAACTGTGTCTCCTTGTTGTTGTGTCCCATCTCTGGAACATCCTGTCTCTATTCACCTTGTCGATTCCTCTCAGTATTTTATATGTCGTTATTATATCCCCTCTATCTCTCCTGTCCTCCAGTGTCGTCAGGTCAATTTCACTTAACTTCTCCTCGTAGGACATACCCCTTAGCTCCGGGACTAGTCTTGTTGCAAACCTTTGCACTTTCTCTAATTTCCTTACGTGCTTGGCTAGGTGTGGGTATAACGTACACGGTGTACAGGGTTCTGAACGATTCCTTATTAAAATGTCGGAATGCTGTTCTTAGGTTTGCTAGGCGCCCGTATGCTGCAGCAGTTATTTGGTTGATGTGCACCTTAGGAGATGTGACTGGTGTTATACTCACCCCAAGATCCTTTTCCTTGAGTGAAGTTTGTAGTCTCTGGCCTTCTAGACTGTACTCCGTCTGCGGTCTTCTTAGCTCTTCCCCAATCTGTGTGTGTTAGTTACCATTTTGTCCTAGGCACATGTCGATTAGACACTAGGCCTGTTGTATGTATGTGTGTGTTTGTGTGCGTGTGTGTGTGTGTGTGTGCGTGTGTGTGTGTGTGTGTGTGTGTGTGTGTGTGTGTGTGTGTGTGTGTGTGCGTGTGTGTGTGTGTGTGTGCTTGCGTGGGTGGGTGGGTGTGGGTGGTAGTGTGGGTGGGTGGGTGGCAGTAACAAGGTTACTGCAGTGTGCTCCTTGTTGTCTTGATACTTGCAGATGAGGAAGCTGGTACATCATGAACGCCAGAGAGAGGCGGGTGAGGGACACTCATCCACCACCACCTTTGATATACCTTAAGTTTTGAAAGTTTTTCATTCCTGGAGCCCGGCCTTGGGCCAGGCTCGTCTGGTGCTAGCCTGGTCAACGAGGCTGTTGCTGCTGGTGACCCCGTGACTCACATATCCATTACAACCTGCTTGATCTGGCACCTTGTGAAGATACTTGTCCGGTTTCCTCTTGAAGGCTTCTACATTTGCTCCAGCCGTGTTTCTGATATTTTCTGGTCAGATGTTAAATAGCCGTGCTTTTCACTACATTTATTTTATACTTCCCACATCTCTCGCTCCAGTATGTTGTTATTGCAGTGTACAGATTTGGGAGGAGGCCCTCCAGTACTTTCCAGGTATATTTTATCATGTATCTCTCTCTCCGCTCCAGCGAGTATATATTTAGAACTAAGGTGTTCCTAGCAATTTAAATGCTTTATTGGCTCTATGTGGACACCATAAATAATCTCTGTATCTGTTCTAGCTCTGCTGTCTCTTCTGCCCTGAACTGGACCGTCAACACTGAACAGTATTCCAAACATGAGAGCACAAGTGATTTGAAAAGTGTTACCAAATGGCACTATTTCCCTTGTTTTGAAAGTTCTCATTATCCACCCTGTCATCTTTCTAGCAGTCCTAATATTTGTTTTATTGTGTTCTTTGAAAAAAAAGTCAGCCGATATAATTACTCCCAATTTTTTACGTGTTCCTTTCGTTTTGTTTGGTGATCCTCTTGAGTTTTGTATATAGTGTTCCTTTTCAGTTCTTCATTTTTTCCATACCTAAGCAGCTGAAACTTATCACCATTGAACGTCATGTTGTTCTCCACTGCCCACTGGAAGACCTTGCTTATGTCCTCCTGTATCTTGTCAGTGTTTTCTACCGTAGTGACTTTCATGCTTATTTTAGTGTCATCTGCAAATGATATTGCACAACTATGACGGGTGTTTTTATCTATGTCTGCTACGAGGATGAAAAACAGCAGAGGTGGCAGGACAGTGCCTTTGGATACTGAACTTTTTACCTCGCTGGTCCTGGATTTTGCTCTGCGTTCTGTGTTTTAGAAACAAAAATCCATCTGCCTAATTGTTCCCTTATGCCTATGGCCCTCATTTGTGTGCAATCGCCCAATGATCACATTTGTCAAGCGCCGTTGCAAAATGTTTATAGTACGTCTGCGTTTGGTTTTCTTCCAACGCCTCCGTAATTCTCTCATAACGGTTCAGCAGCTGTGACAGGCATGATCTTCCAGTTCTAAAACAATCATGGTTTGTGTTATGCAGATTATGTTCTTACATAAAGTTTGTAATTTGACGTCTTATCACTCTTGCAATGACTTTTATGTGGGGATGTTAGGGCTACTGCTCTGTAATTTTTGGCTAGTAGTACTTTATTGCGTCCCTTATGCACAGAAGCTACGAATGTCTGCACTCTTTAAGGTCTCTAGTATTTCATCTGCTTTTATTGTAGCCTCCCTAATTAAGAACAATAGGAACTTTGTTGAGTCAAGCATAAGAATTAACAACTGGGCATCTACACTACAAACTGAATTGTTTGCCATCCTAATGGCACTAAAGCTAACTTATGATACAAAGCTCGAGTCTATAATTATTACTCACTCTGTCATCACTGAAGACTCTTGACTCACATAATGACTTTAATAACATGCTCATTGGAGAAGCCAGATATAGATACTCAGAAATCCTGGAAAAAGGAATTAATGTACAATTGTTATGGATTCCATCACACATTGGATTACTCCTTCATGATAAAGTTGATGTGTTAGCCAAGAAGAGTACCCAGAAGGAGAATGTAGAATATAACTTTGGTATATCTGTGTCTAGTATTAGGAATAATATTAGGAGAGAGAGGTAAATAATGGAAATGAATGTTATAGGAATGTAATTGGAAGCCTAAGTAGATCTATAACCCACTATGATAACAAGAACGTAGGTAAGTATGTTTTATGGAGCAACTTGACTGATGTTGTAGTGGCCAGGCTTAGGCTTGGTTACAAGTACTTCTGGCAGTTTGGTAGACATAGATGATGATCAAACCAAATATAAAATATGTGGCCAGGCCTATGGTCACTGTCTTGAACACTATGTACTTAATTGTCCACTTTTTGAGGAATATAGACAGTATAATAACCTATGTGACATGTCAAGATATCTTATTAATGAAAATAAGATACCAGATATATAAAGCAAATTTCCTAAATTTGCTTGTAACAGATAAGTGAACTGTATATATAAATCCAAATGTACACCTGTTAACCCTTTTGGAGCCCTAGTTCCTAGGCCTTTTGTGTATCCCTATGCTCTTGCTCTACCCTCCACAGGATGGATGTGGCTGCACAATAAACTGACAAACTCTAAAAAAATTTAAAATCTGGTATTTCACCTTGATCAAGGATCTTTCTCTAAAGGATAGTGAGTGCTGGTGTTGGTGGTACATTATACCACCATCTTCTGTACCCTCAACCTCACCAGCTGGTGTTGGTGGTACATTATACCACCATCTTCTGTACCCTCAACCTCACCAGCTGGTGTTGGTGGTACATTATACCACCATCTTCTGTACCCTCAACCTCACCAGCTGGTGTTGGTGGTACATTATACCACCATCTTCTGTACCCTCAACCTCACCAGCTGGTGTTGGTGGTACATTACACCACCATCTTCTGTACCCTCAACCTCACCAGCTGGTGTTGGTGGTACATTATACCACCATCTTCTGTACCCTCAACCTCACCAGCTGGTGTTGGTGGTACATTATACCACCATCTTCTGTACCCCCAACCTCACCAGCTGGTGTTGGTGGTACATTACACCACCATCTTCTGTACCCTCAACCTCACCAGCTGGTGTTGGTGGTACATTATACCACCATCTTCTGTACCCTCAACCTAACCAGCTGGTGTTGGTGGTACATTACACCACCATCTTCTGTACCCTCAACCTCACCAGCTGGTGTTGGTGGTACATTACACCACCATCTTCTGTACCCTCAACCTCACCAGCTGGTGTTGGTGGTACATTACACCACCACCTTCTGTACCCTCAACCTCACCAGCTGGTGTTGGTGGTACATTACACCACCATCTTCTGTACCCTCAACCTCACCAGCTGGTGTTGGTGGTACATTACACCACCATCTTCTGTACCCTCAACCTCACCAGCTGGTGTTGGTGGTACATTACACCACCATCTTCTGTACCCTCAACCTCACCAGCTGGTGTTGGTGGTACATTACACCACCATCTTCTGTACCCTCAACCTCACCACACTCAATGCATTACATGTGTTGGGTAGTCTTGTGTCTCAACAAGACTTGTTACAGTCTTGTGTCTCAACAAGACTTGTTACAGTCTTGTGTCTCAACAAGACTTGTTACAGTCTTGTGTCTCAGCAAGACTTGTTACAGTCTTGTGTCTCAACAAGACTTGTTACAGTCTTGTGTCTCAGCAAGACTTGTTACAGTCTTGTGTCTCAACAAGACTTGTTACAGTCTTGTGTCTCAACAAGACTTGTTACAGTCTTGTGTCTCAGCAAGACTTGTTACAGTCTTGTGTCTCAGCAAGACTTGTTACAGTCTTGTGTCTCAACAAGACTTGTTACAGTCTTGTGTCTCAACAAGACTTGTTACAGTCTTGTGTCTACAAAACAAGCTTTGTCTCAGCAAGACTTGTTCAGTCTCCAGCAAGACTTGTTACAGTCTTGTGTCTCACAAGACTTGTTACAGTCTTGTGTCTCAGCAAGACTTGTTACAGTCTTGTGTCTCAACAAGACTTGTTACAGTCTTGTGTCTCAGCAAGACTTGTTACAGTCTTGTGTCTCAGCAAGACTTGTTACAGTCTTGTGTCTCAGCAAGACTTGTTACAGTCTTGTGTCTCAACAAGACTATCTTGTTACAAGACTTGTTCTCTGTGTCTCACAAGACTTGTTACAGTCTTGTGTCTCAGCAAGACTTGTTACAGTCTTCCCCACACTGCTTTTACTGAGGCTAAAATAAAGGAAACTCTAGTTGACTGACTACCTGAATATAAGAAAACAAACAAAAATTATTAATAAAGAATTGTCACCCCACGAATACCCGAAAATTCCAAACACACACAAAACAATTCTGTACATGTACAGTTGTGAATAGCATCCCATGAGTCCTCCCACGTAGCTCCATTTCTCCCACAGATTTGTGGAAAGTTCTCATGAAGTGTCACCATGAACGTTTTCTTCCTCTCCTCCCCTTCCCTTCTTCTCCTTCCCTTCTTCTCCTTCCCTTCCTCTCCTTCCCTTCCTCTTCTCCCCTTCTGTTTTCTCCCTCTCTTGCCTCTCAAGATTATGGTCATGAGTGCTGCCCACAGCAAGGGTCGAACAGTGTGGCACACTAGGGGGTGATCGGAGGGGGTTGTTAGGGGAGGGGAAGAAAGGGAGGGATAGGGAGGGGGAAGAAGGGGGTGGTGATTGTGGTGATAATGAAATTGAAACTGAAATTTAATTTGGATGTGGAGGCGTTGTAGCAGATGGTGGTAGTTGTTGTTGTTGTATTGTTGTAGTTGTTATTTTGCTGTTTTTTGTAGTTGTATTAGATATGTTTTTGTTTATAATGGTGGTGGTGGTGGTAATGGTGGTGGTGGTGGTAATGGTGGTGGTGGTGGTAATGGTGGTGGTGGTGGTAATGGTGGTGGTGGTGCTAGTGGCTACACATGGTGTTAGCGATTGTTAAATTTTGTGGTAGTGATGATGGTTGTGAGGATAGTGATGGTTGAAATCATGGTGGTGGTGGAGATTGTTGTTATTGTATTGGTGGTGGCGGCGGCGGCGGCGGCATGTGGTAAATGTTACATACAAAAGAGAGAGAGAGAGAGAGAGAGAGAGAGAGAGAGAGAGAGAGAGAGAGAGAGAGAGAGAGAGAGAGAGAGAGAGAGAGAGAGAGCAAGCGACTAGTTCAGAACTATACCTTATAAACACAGGTATAACAAACACTACAACAGGTGTATACCTGTGACCGGTGTCGAGGGTTTTTATATGCTTACAGACCGGCCTGGGACCAGCCTTCCTTATTGATTGCCTGTTCAGCCAGACTGTTACTGTTGGCGTCTCATCGCAGCCTGGTTGACCAGGTAAACTCTAGAAAGCTGTCACAGGTATACGAGAGAGACCTCACAGCGACACCTGCCGTCTCCTTCACCCACCTGTATAATGTTCTGGCCAGGTATCTCCAGTGACCTGAAGACGGTCTTGTACAGCTTTTTATTGTTTGGCACCCCGGCTGTCTCCCACCCCGGCTGTCTCCCACCCCGGCTGTCTCCCACCCCGGCTGTCTCCCACCCCGGCTGTCTCCCACCCCGGCTGTCTCCCACCCCGGCTGTCTCCCACCCCGGCTGTCTCCCACCCCGGCTGTCTCCCACCCCGGCTGTCTCCCACCCCGGCTGTCTCCCACCCCGGCTGTCTCCCACCCCGGCTGTCTCCCACCCCGGCTGTCTCCCACCCCGGCTGACTCCCACCCCGGCTGTCTCCCACCCCGGCTGACTCCCACCCCGGCTGACTCCCACCCCGGCTGTCTCCCACCCCGGCTGTCTCCCACCCCGGCTGTCTCCCACCCCGGCTGTCTCCCACCCCGGCTGTCTCCCACCCCGGCTGTCTCCCACCCCGGCTGTCTCCCACCCCGGCTGTCTCCCACCCCGGCTGTCTCCCACCCCGGCTGTCTCCCACCCCGGCTGTCTCCCACCCCGGCTGTCTCCCACCCCGGCTGTCTCCCACCCCGGCTGTCTCCCACCCCGGCTGTCTCCCACCCCGGCTGTCTCCCACCCCGGCTGTCTCCCACCCCGGCTGTCTCCCACCCCGGCTGTCTCCCACCCCGGCTGTCTCCCACCCCGGCTGTCTCCCACCCCGACTGTCTCCCACCCCGGCTGACTCCCACCCCGGCTGTCTCCCACCCCGGCTGTCTCCCACCCCGGCTGTCTCCCACCCCGGCTGTCTCCCACCCCGGCTGTCTCCCACCCCGGCTGTCTCCCACCCCGACTGACTCCCACCCCGGCTGTCTCCCACCCCGGCTGTCTCCCACCCCGGCTGACTCCCACCCCGGCTGTCTCCCACCCTGACTGACTCCCACCCCGGCTGTCTCCCACCGGCTGTCTCCACCCCGGCTGTCTCCCACCCCGGCTGTCTCCCACCCCGGCTGTCTCCCACCCCGGCTGTCTCCCACGGCTGACTCCCACCCCGGCTGACTCCCACAGACCTAATCTGACTGGCGGAAAAAAAAACCACTCACCATTATTCATCCAGTAGCCAGGTATTTGTAGACATCTCTATTGTGTTTAATGCAATATATCACTTTGCCTTTTTTCACACAACTAACGACACAGAGACAAATCTTTAACGACGTTTCGTTTCTTCCTGGGCTCCATGATGGTCCTGGACAGACCGAAACGTCTCATAACTTAAAACTGGAGAATTAGCTGTGAGAACTTAATAAGCTTAGGTAAGATATACAGGTGTACAGGTATGTCAGAGTGACGAGTGTCAGCCACACTTGTCAGAGTGACGAGTGTCAGCCACACTTGTCAGAGTGACGAGTGTCAGCCACACTTGTCAGAGTGACGAGTGTCAGCCACACTTGTCAGAGTGACGAGTGTCAGCCACACTTGTCAGAGTGACGAGTGTCAGCCACACTTGTCAGAGTGACGAGTGTCAGCCACACTTGTCAGAGTGACGAGTGTCAGCCACACTTGTCAGAGTGACGAGTGTCAGCCACACTTGTTGGCTCCAGGAGCGAGCACCACCCCCGCTCCTCGCTCCCACACCAGGAGTCCTTCCCCTCAACCAATCTCCATGGATTTCCTACTCTATTTTTGCAACAGTGCAAGCTCCTGATGATGCGTTGATCGCAACACGAAAGTCCTAGACGTTATTTTGAATGTTTTATAGCTCGTTCGCGATTATTGCATATATATATATATATATATATATATATATATATATATATAAAATATATATATATATATATATATATATAGGTACCGAGCTGCTTGGTAATTAATAGGTCAAAAAGTAAGTAATTACTGAGTGATTATCGGAGGTAATTACTGAGATCTCGCAGATGGTTAGTGAAAAGTTGCTGACAGTTATATATGAATAATATAAAACAATAAAGACCAGCTCGTTAGTCTGGAGAGACAGCATGGGATGGCGGCGGCGGCGTTGAGGGTTGTGGTTGAGATGGTGATGGTTGTGGTGTGGTGGTGAATGTAACAGTGATTGGTGACTTGTGATGATGGTAATGGTTGTGATAATGATGATGTTTGTGGCTTTGAGAGTTGTGGTGGTGGTAGTTGTGGTGGTAGTTGTAGAGGTGGTAGTTATGGTGGTGGTAGTTGTGGTGGTGGTAGTTGTGGTGGTAGTTGTAGAGGTGGTAGTTATGGTGGTGGTAGTTGTGGTGGTGGTAGTTGTAGTGGTGGAAATTTGTAGTGGTGGTAGTTGTGGTGGTGGTAGTTGTAGTGGTTGTAGTTGTGGTGGTGGTAGTTGTGGTGGTGGTGGTGGTAAGGAAGAGCATATCTGAAGGAGCACTGTAATGGTGATAGCGTTGAAGAGAAGGGAAGAAGCAGGAGGAGAAGCAGGAGGAGAAGCAGCAGGAGGAGGAGCAGCAGGAGGAGAAGCAGGAGGAGGAGCAGCAGGAGGAGAAGCAGGAGGAGGAGCAGCAGGAGGAGCAGCAGGAGGAGAAGCAGAAGGAGGAGCAGCAGGAGGAGAAGCAGGAGGAGGAGCAGCAGGAGGAGGAGCAGCAGGAGGAGCAGCAGGAGGAGGAGCAGCAGGAGGAGGAGCAGCAGGAGGAGAAGCAGGAGGAGGAGCAGCAGGAGGAGAAGCAGGAGGAGGAGCAGCAGGAGGAGAAGCAACAGGAGGAGAAGCAGAAGGAGGAGCAGCAGGAGGAGAAGCAGGAGGAGGAGAAGCAGGAGGAGGAGCAGCAGGAGAAGCAGCAGAGCCAAAAAAAGAAATCATGTAACAGGGTAGTGTAATGTGATGTGTAGTGGTGCTCCCCCCTCCCTGTAGAGAGAGAGAGAGAGAGAGAGAGAGAGAGAGAGAGAGAGAGAGCACATTACATATGCTACTAAGGGAACAGAGAAGCTGATGATGTGTAGACATGATGACGTTACCACCGACAGTGACAGACTCAAGTCAGTCATCTCAGCTACCAGACAACGCTTGAAGTGCCGCCATCAACTGTATTCCTTGCAACGTAGGCGAGAAAGGTACAACATAATTTACACCTGGGAAACCTTGGAGAGAACAAAAGCTGAGGGACTATTTATCTCGTCTTTTGTATTTAGTTCTACAGTCTTCCTATTTTGTCCTTGAATTTGTGTTGATAAAGTCTCAGGAGGGCGAAACGTCTACAATAAAGATACCCAGATGTTGCACATGTGTCTTATTTGTCTAATTCTTTCTGAAAGTGTCCACCAGGAGGCGTGGTCTGGGACCGAGGTGCGGGGGCCATGACATCCGCCCACGGCACCATGACCCTCGTCCACGGCACCATGACCCCCGTCCACGGCACCATGACCCCCGTCCACGGCACCATGACCCCCGTCCACGGCACCATGACCCCCGTCCACGGCACCATGACCCCCGTCCATGGCACCATGACCCACGTCCACGGCACCATGACCCCCGTCCACGGCACCATGACCCCCGTCCACGGCACCATGACCCCCGCCCACGGCACCATGACCCCCGTCCACGGCACCATGACCCCCGTCCACGGCACCATGACCTCCGTCCACGGCACCATGACCCCCGTCCACTGCACCATGACCCCCGCCCACGGCACCATAAACAAACAAGTCACAGTATCATTACACTGGCACTATTCACTAATGTTTTTAATGGCATTTTTATGCTTAATTTATGTAATTAGTTGAATAAGCTAATGACTGTATTTACTGTATGCATTGTAAATGTTAAATCAATTACGCATGTATAATCCTGTATGAATAAAGAATTATTATTTATTATAATTAACAACGACGTGTGTAACGGGTTTACCGGCAGTTATTGCATCTTTCTCTCTCTCTCTCTCTCTCACTCTCTCTCTCTCTCTCTCTCTCTCTCTCTCTCTCTCTCTCTCTCTCATTATATATATATATATATATATATATATATATATATATATATATATATATATATATATATATATATATATTTTTTTTTTATTTTATTAACACATCGGCCGATTCCACAAAGAAGTCCAGCCCTCACAATATATATATATATATATATATATATATATATATATATATATATATATATATATATATATATAAAGTTTTTTTTTAACACATCGACCGTCTCCCACCAAGGCAGGGTGGCCCGAAAAGAAAAACTCATCATCATTCACTCCATCACTGTCTTGCCAGAGGGGTGCTATACACTACAGTTATAAAACTGCAACATTAACACCCCTCCTTCAGAGTGCAGACACTGTACTTCCCATCTCCAGGACTCAAGTCCGGCCTACCAGTTTCCCTGAATCCCTTCATAAATGTTACCTTGATCACACTCCAACAGTACGTCAAGTATTAAAAATTATTTGTCTCCACTCACTCTTATCTAGCACACTCACGCATGCTTGCTAGAAGTCCAAGCCCCTCACACACAAAAACTTTACCCCCTCCCTCCAACCTTTCCTAGGCCGACCCCTACCCCGCCTTCCCTCCACTACAGATTTATACTCTCCAGGACATTCTATATCGTTCCATCATCTCTAAATGTCCGAAACACCTCAACAACCCCTCCTCAGCCCTCTCCATAATATATATATATATATATATATATATATATATATATATATATATATATATATATATGTCGCCGAATAAGTAAAACTGGTCAATTAGCAAGAACTCGTTTAAAATTAAGTCCTTTCTAAAATTTTCTCTTATACGTTTAAAGATATATATTTTTCATTTATGTTAATGTAAAAATTAATAATTTTGTACCAAAAGAACCTTAGAAAACTTACCTAACCTTATTATAACAAGCGCAATTTAATTTAGCCTAATCCAACTAATTATATTTTAGATAAGTTTACAATAATGTAATAAACAAACACATTGAAAAATATTTTTTACGTTAGGTTCAGAATGTTTTTTTTGCGAAATTATTGCATACACAAATTTTCGCTTGCCTTATTCGGCGAGAAGAACGTTGCTATTTAAGCCAAAATCGTAAGTTTTACCTATTTAGCACGACATATATATATATATATATATATATATATATATATATATATATATATATATATATATATATATATATATTCTTAAACACACGTCGGACGTTTCCCACCGAGGCAGGGTGACCCAAAAGAAAGAAAAACTTTCATCATCATTCAACACTTTCACCTCACTCATACATAATAACTATCTTTGCAGAGGCGTCAGATACGACAGTTTAGAAGTCCCTCCAAACTGTCAATAATATATATATATATATATATATATATATATATATATATATATATATATATATATATAATATATATATATCAAAACTTACATACTTCCTGAGATGCTCCCCAGCCTTCAGCAGTCCGAAACTCAAGGAATATGACTCTCTCCTCAAGACCATGCTAGAGAGTGTATTGAATCTTTCCCTCGAAGATGGACAGTGGTTGCAAGCCTCACTTCCAGTCAGGCTTGGGGGGCTGGGAGTACGCAGAGCCTCCCAGATTGCCCTACCAGTTTTCCTCTTCCATAGCATCAAATGAGTTAATGAAACAAATTATTCCGGACAACCTCAGTGACTCAGCAGGAATACAGGACCCTAGCTATGCCGTTGCCATCACTGAATGGGAGACTCTTGCTGCTCCAGTACCAAAACCTAGTGCAGAACTGGCCTACAAACAGTCAAGTTGGGATAAACCCATCACTGAAAAGATGTTTCCCAACATGCTTAGGGCTATAACATCAGACAAGGAGACTGCCCGTCTCCTAGCTGTGAGTGCACGTCACTCGGGGACTTCCTCCAAACAGTTCCCATTTCGGCAATGGGAACACGCCTCGACCCTAAGACCCTTCGTATTGCAGTGGCTCTGCGCCTTGCTGCCCCTATTCACACGGAATATACGTGTATTTGCAGCGATGCGCAAGCCGACCAATATGGTCTACATGGTCTAAACTGTTCCAAAACCAAGGGCTGGCATGCAAGACACAATGAAGTCAACGACATCATAAAGAGAACCCTTGCTACAGCTGGATGCCCAGCCGAGAGAGAGCCTCGATCACTAGCAGCCAACAACGCCCACAACCCAGCAAACCGCCTCGATGGGATCACCATCTATCCTTGGAAGAATGGCACGCTCTTAGCATGGGACTATACCTGTGTGTCGACACTGGCTGACACCTACATCCATCACAGTGTCGGGTGACAGGGAGGAACTGCTGACCACAGGGAGGAGTACAAGATCGGCAAGTACAGGGACATAAGCCAACAGTATCAGTTTGTTCCAGTGGGATCAGAGACCTTGGGATCATGGGGAAAAAATGTCACACGTTTCCTTAAAGAACTGCGTTCCAGACTCATCGACACCACAAGGGATACAAGGGCAGCCACTTTCATGTTCCAGCGCCTCAGCATGGCCATACAGAGGGGAAATGCATGCTGCATACTGGGCTCGCGTCCGGCCTCGGAGGAGCTGGCGGAGATTCATAATCTTTGATATATTGTAACAATGTATTCATGTTTGTGTTTTCTGTCAATGTATTCTGTCTATTAATAAAGTTCACGAAGAATATAGAATATAGGAGGTGGTAGGAGAAGAAAATATTCAAACAGCTCCGGGGAGAACCTTGAGTTTTCCCTGAGGTACGTTTATTGTCTTCTCTGAGGATGAGGGTCCCCAGTAAAGTTCTAGAGGTGGTACCACTCTCTCTCTATCTCTCTCTCTCTCTCTCTCTCTCTCTCTCTCTCTCTCTCTTCTCTTTTATATTATCTTATATATATATATATATATATATATATATATATATATATATATATATATATATATATATATATATTATTATTATTATTATTATTATTATTATTATTATTATTATTATTATTATTAAAACATGGACTCTTGATATTCAGTTGGGTGGAACATTTGCGTCAAACTGATCACTTATCAAGTAATTACAGATCATTAACAACCCTAGATGGCGTTTAATTTAGGTAACAGTTTATTACGATGTGGCAACCGTACATTTGAATTAAAATAATTACTACTACTACTGCTACTACTGCTACAACTATACTGCTGCTCCCTACTTGTACAACTACTGCTACTACTACTACTACTACTACTACTACTACTACTACTACTGTACTAGCTACTCTGACTGACTACTGCTGCTTAGCTACTCACTACTGCTACTACTACTGCTGCTGCTACTGCTACTACTGCTGCTCACTACTGCTCCTGCTGCTACTGACTACTGCTGCTCTAGCTGCTACTACATCTGCTTCTACTACTGACTCTGCTACACTCTGCTACTACTGCTGCTCTACTGCTACTCTGCTGCTGCTACCCTACTGCTCTGCTGCTTCTACTGCTACTCTGCTGCTACTACTGCTGCTACTACTACTGCTACTCTCTACTACTGCTACTACTGCTGCTACAGCTACTGACTGCTGCTGCTACAGCTGCTACTACTGCTGCTGCACTACTGCTACTCGCTGCTGCTCTCTACTGCTGCACACTACTACTGCTCTACTCTGCTGCTGCTATGCTACTCTGCTACTGCTGCCTGCTGCTAGCTATGCTGCTGCTGCTGCTGCTGCTAGCTACTGCTATTCTGCTACTCTGCTGCTGCTACTGCTGCTGCTGCTGCTCTACTACTGCTGCTACTGCTACTGCTGCTGCTGCTCTCACAACCTCTGCTCTACTACTGCTGCTACTACTACTGCTACTGCTACTGCTACTGCTGCTACCTACTACTGCTACTGCTACTGCTCTACTACTGCTAGCTCTACTCTGCTGCTGCTGCTGACTACTGAACTCTGCTGCTACTACTCTACTGCTGCTACTGCTGCTCTCTGCTACTCTACTCTCTACTACTATATACTCTACTACTACTGCTGCTGTTACTACTACTACTGCTGCTACTACTACTACTACTATTACTACTGCTGCTGCTACTACTGAGGACGCACTTCAGTAGTGTCAGTCTTAGCTAGCAGACTTCAGTAGTGTCAGCCTGAGCTGGCAGACTTCAGTAGTGTCAGCCTGAGCTGGCAGACTTCAGTAGTGTCAGCCTGAGCTGGCAGACTTCAGTAGTGTCAGCCTGAGCTGGCAGACTTCAGTAGTGTCAGCCTGAGCTGGCAGACTTCAGTAGTGTCAGCCTGAGCTGGCAGACTTCGTAGTGTCAGCCTGAGCTGGCAGACTTCAGTAGTGTCAGCCTGAGCTGCAGACTTCAGTAGTGTCAGCCTGAGCGGCAGACTTCAGTAGTGTCAGCCTGAGCTGGCAGACTTCAGTAGTGTCAGCCTGAGCTGGCAGACTTCAGTAGTGTCAGCCTGAGCTGGCAGACTTCAGTAGTGTCAGCCTGAGCTGGCAGACTTCAGTAGTGTCAGCCTGAGCTGGCAGACTTCAGTAGTGTCAGCCTGAGCTGGCAGACTTCAGTAGTGTCAAGTATTCCATTATATGTTCATCAGTTACGACAACTTCAAAGGTTTCCTTCCAGCAGAACTTTAGTTACTATCACTCACCGTCACCATACACGACACAGTCACCATCACCGTCACCATACACGACACAGTCACCACTCACCGTCACCATACACAACACAGTCACCGTCACTCACCATACACAACACAGTAACCACTCACCGTCACCATACACAACACAGTGACCACTCACCGTCACCATACACAACACAGTAACCACTCACCGTCACCATACACAACACAGTAACCACTCACCGTCACCATACACGACAGTCACCACTCACCGTCACCATACACAACACAGTCACCATCACCGTCACCATACACGACACAGTCACCATCACCGTCACCATACACAACACAGTCACCATCACTCACCATAGAGCGTCGTACAGCACAACTTGTTAATAGGGACACGTTATCCTGGTATCCAGGTTTTGCGAGTTCACACAAATTTAGTAACTCAACTCTCGAAACTCTTCAAAGGTATATCAACAGTTATATAAATGTGTAGCTGTTTGTTTTGTGTCCTGGTGTCCTTTAGTGGATCTAGAAGTTTTCAATAAGAAACTGATCCACTAGCCTGTGGAGTCGAGCACCGGCAAGCCTGGCCTTTGGCCAAGCTTCTTTGTTACATGCCTGTGCAATCAATTTGTTGCTTTTAGCGGTCTGTTGGCCTATATAGCCGTAACAGCCTGGTTGATCTGGCAGTTTTCGGAGGTCGTGATCTAGTTTCCTCTTGAAATTGTCTACACTTGTTGTAGCGATGTTTGTAGCGATGTTTATGTTATCTGGTGGTAGTAGGTTGGGGAGTGTTGGACCACGACCACAGTCTTCTCTTATTGTGTCCATGACGCCACTACTTTTCACCAGGTCCCTCTTATACCTCTGTATTTCTCAGTCCAGAAAGTTGTTATGATAGTGTGTGAATCTGGACCCTGCCTCTCCAATATCTTCAGTTTATGTATTATCATAGAGTTCATTACGAACACACTGGCGTTACCTGGGGTATAAATATTTTATTAGTTGTGTGCAGCAGTAAAGAATCTCTAGATATGGCAGCTCTGACATCTCTCCTGCCTTGAACAAACCTGTGAACATACCACTATCATAGGCATTATTTGTCTTATTTTCAAAATTCTCAATACCCACTTTTTTCATTTTGGGGCTTTTCTTCATTTGCTTGATTATGGTTTGTAAATTACAGATCATCTAACATTATTATTCCTACGTCTTACGATATCTTACCTTCTATGTGAGGGGTCTGCCTGGGTTCTGTATTTGTTTTAAGTTAATTTCTCCCATATCTAATGTACTGAAATTTACCGCCACTGAACATCAGATTATTTTCGATGTCAATGTCTAGTTGTAATTTTTTTTCTCTTGTACTGAGGCGATTTATATACCCTTTTTGGTATCGACAAAAAAATGCGAACCTATTACTAATATTTTTGTCTGCTATGATGATGAGAAACAGTGAAGGTACCAGGACCCAGCCTTGGGCAACTGAACTTTTTACTCTTTAAGACTGACCTTTCCTTTGTTTACTACCCTTCGTGTTCTCTTTCCTAGGAATTTTAATATCCTATTCTAGTTTATAACTTTCATGTGTAGGCAGTCATTTCATGGTCATATTTGTCGAATCCCTTTGCAGAATCCGTGAACCCACACATGCATTATGTTTTTCTTCCAAAACCTTCGTGATTTTGTCATAATAATGATCTAATAGTTGGGAGAGGCAGGATCTTCCAGTGCTCAATTCATGTTGACTTGACTTAAGAAGGTTCCATTTTTTCCATAAAAAATAGTGAGGTAGCGCATCTATACCCGTTCAAAGAGTTTTATTATGTATGATATTAGTGTTATTGATGTATGTTTTTGCCATACAGCTTAAACTATAAGTAGGAAAATTACCTCAGTAGAAGACAACAAAAAAATTGTAAGATATACAGAGTGTTCCAGTGAGCAGTGGAGAACAACATGACGTTCAGTGGTGACATGTTCCAGCTGCTTAGATATGGGAAGAATGAAGAACTCAAAAGGGACTTTGTATACAAAATTCAAGAGGATCACCAAATAGAAAAAAAGAAACATGTGAAGAATCTGGGAGTAATGATGTCAGCTGACCTGTAAGGCAAATGTCACGACAGCCAGGAAAATGGCGGGGCGGGCAAATGGTAATGAGAGGTTCAATACAGAGGGAAATCATGTCAGTGGTGATGCTAATGAATACGCTTGTGCCTTCTTACTTAGTGGTGTTGAGTGTTGACGGCTCCGTTCAGGGCAAGAGAGAGATCAGAGCTGCAACAGAGACCGTTTACGGCCCACACAGAACCAACACGGAAATTACTGAGAATCCCTGAAAATCCTAAATGTGTATTAACTGGAGTGTAGGGAAGAGAGAGAGAGAGAGAGAGAGAGAGAGAGAGAGAGAGAGGAACAGACAGACAGACAGACAGACAGACAGACAGAGACAGACAGAAACAGAGATTTGATAATCTATACGTGGAGGGTACTTGAGGTCCTGGTCCTCAAATCTGCACACACCTTCATAACGACCTTCTGGAGTGAGAGATATGGACGAAAATGTAAAATAAACTCACTGAAAAGCAGGGGTACCGTGAGCACAGTGAGAGAACACTGTATCAACATCTGTGGGGGCAGACACAGCAAACCTGGAGGCCATTAAAAGTCAGTAAAGCAAGTCTGAGGCCACTGTCAGTAAAGCAAGTCTGAGGCCACTGTCAGTAAAGCAAGCCTGGTTTCCAGTGTCAGTAAAGCAAGTTTGGATGCCAGGCAGGCAAGTTGTAGGCAGGTTGGCAGGCAGGCAGGCAGGCAGGCCTCTCCACCCTCACACACAGCAGCTGTTAAATCCTGGCTGGTAGTAAGCACCTGCTGTACATCACCACAGTCCTGGTACAGCCAGACCTGAATGTCTTAAAAGTTTCAGAACTGGCCATGTTAATTTGCATGTTAATTTAGGAAGAATGTGTGTGTGTACTCACCTAGCTGTGGCTCCCAGGTGAGTACTCACCTAGCTGTGGCTCCCAGGTGTGTGTATTCACCTAGCTGTGGCTCCCAGGTGTGTGTATTCACCTAGCTGTGGCTCCCAGGTGAGTACTCACCTAGCTGTGGCTCCCAGGTGAGGACTCACTTAGCTGTGGCTCCCAGGTGTGTGTATTCACCTAGCTGTGGCTCCCAGGTGAGGACTCACTTAGCTGTGGCTCCCAGGTGAGTACTCACCTAGCTGTGGCTCCCAGGTGTGTGTATTTACCTAGCTGTGGCTCCCAGGTGTGTGTACTCACCTAGCTGTGGCTCCCAGGTGTGTGTACTCACCTAGCTGTGGCTCCCAGGTGTGTGTACTCACCTAGCTGTGACTCACAGGTATGTGTACTCACTTAGCTGTGGCTCCCAGGTGTGTGTATTCACCAAACTGTGGCTCCCAGGTGTGTGTACTCACCTAACTGTGGCTCCCAGGTGTGTGTACTCACCAAACTGTGGCTCCCAGGTGTGTGTACTCACCTAACTGTGGCTCCCAGGTGTGTGTATTCACCTAACTGTGGCTCCCAGGTTTGTGTACTTACCTAACTGTGGCTCCCAGGTGTGTGTACTCACCTAACTGTGGCTCCCAGGTGTGTGTATTCACCTAACTGTGGCTCCCAGGTTTGTGTACTTACCTAACTGTGGCTCCCAGGTATGTGTACTCACCTAACTGTGGCTCCCAGGTGTGTGTACTGTACTCACCTAACTGTGGCTCCCAGGTGTGTGTACTCACCTAACTGTGGCTCCCAGGTGTGTGTACTCACCTAACTGTGGCTCTAGCTGTAGAACTCACGCTACGCGCACATACTATGTACTATACTCATCCTTGCAATCATTGTACCCTTGTCTGTACTCAGCCTCTGTACCCTTGTCTGTACTCAGCCTCTGTACCCTTGACTGTACTCAGCCTCTGTACCCTTGTCTGTACTCAGCCTCTGTACCCTTGTCTGTACTCAGCCTCTGTACCCTTGTCTGTACTCAGCCTCTGTACCCTTGTCTGTACTCAGCCTCTGTACCCTTGTCTGTACTCAGCCTCTGTACCCTTGTCTGTACTCAGCCTCTGTACCCTTGTCTGTACTCAGCCTCTGTACCCTTGTCTGTACTCAGCCTCTGTACCCTTGTCTGTACTCAGCCTCTGTACCCTTGTCTGTACTCAGCCTCTGTACCCTTGTCTGTACTCAGTCTCTATACCCTTGTCTGTACTCAGCCTCTGTACCCTTGTCTGTACTCATCCTCTGTACCCTTGTCTGTACTTCTGTACCTTTGTCTGTACTTATCCTCTGGGCCATGGGTTGATCACTTATATCTGAAGGACGTTTCCGGGGGTCACCGCCCCTGTGGCCCGGTCCCAGACCAGGCCTCCTGGAAACTGGACAAATATCTTCACCAGGTGCCAGATCAACCAGGCTGTGATGGATATGTGGGGCAGCGGGCCTCCAGCAGCAACAGCCTGGTTGACCAGGCAAGCACCAGACGAGCCTGGCCCATGGCCGGGCTCAGAGAGTAGATACTCTCGAAACTCTTCAAAGGTATATCAAAGGTATATCCTGGTGGATCAACCAGGCTGTTACCGCTGGCAGCAGGCAGGCTAACGTACGAACCACAGCCCAGCTGGTCAGTCACTGATTTGAGAAGCTTGTCCAGTTCCCTCTTGAAGACAGCCAGAGGTTTGTTGGTAATTTCCATTAATGGCCGGCGGGAGGGCGTTGGAGAGTCGGGGACCTCTGACTCTCACTGAGTTCTCTCTTAGTGGACTCGTCACGCCCTTGCTTGTTATTAAAGATTACTTTGCACCGTCTGCCAAGTCTCTTGTTTTTACATGGAGTGATGCAGTGTTGAGGTTTGGAACCAGCCACTACAGGATTTTCCAGGTGTAGATTATGTACCCTTATCGCCTACGTTCCAAGGAATACAGTTGAAGGAACTTCAAACGTTCTTGGTAGTTGAGATGCTTGATTGAGTGTGTACGAACAGGGGCTAAAATCTTAACCTAGCTTAGCACTCCAGTGTTACATCTGTCAGGTTGTCGGGAGTGCAACGGACAAGTGTAGCAGCAGCAGCAGCAGCACACACAGCAAGAGGCATTCTTGAGCTTCTTCAGCGTTCGGGCTTAAGCCCAAAGCTGGGGTGTGGCTCCAAAAGGATCCTGTAGTGCTTGCTGCCTTTGCACCTCCTGACATCGTCTGTTGCTATGCAGCTGCCACACGCTTCGAGCCCAGTGTGGGCAGGGTTTGTGGGAGCCCAAGGTGCCTAGCTTCTCCATCCGAGCCCCGTCGGGGCAGGGAATGGGGCTAGGCCTGGGAACAGCTGGTCCCAGAAGACGAGGAGGTACTTGTACCTCCTCCCATGGCAAATATTGGTCTGAGACACTCCCACGACAGGGAGCCAAGGCCGGGCCACCTCTTGGAAAAGGCCCGGGCCGGGCGATTATACCGGCGAATCTACTACCTACATGTCAGGTTGTGGTACCTAGGTAGGCCTGCGGCTTGCTGGCACTAACAACCTGGTTGATCAGTTAGCAATGAAGACTGGCCTCAGGTTGGGTTCTAACTTCTTACTTCCCCACATCTGCACCTCCCCCACACCTTCACCTCCCCCACACCTGCACCTCCCCCACACCCCTCCTTGCCTCAACACTGGAAAGTGGTGACAGGTATGACACCGTAGTGTGGGGTGGTACCTCTAAGACGCACCGTGGAACACCCAGCAGGTACCACCCAGGTTAAGATGTGTTAATTAAGGTAACCCTAGTAGCAGCAGGTGTTGTATGAGTGCTGAGTCGCCTTGCTAATTGCCAGCCACCTCAGCAGTGCAGTAAAATACTGAAAATTCTCAGTTAAGTAGGTCAGTGGAAGCTGAGAGAGGTCACCTCCTGCCCAGAAAATACTTAACTCGTACTGTTTTGTTTTGTTTTTTGCCAGCTGTGAGGTTTAATGGCGCCTCAGTTTTGTTTCCTCGTGACACAAGTGACAGACAGCGCTCTCTTCTTTTCACTCTTGCTTGATTAAGGTTCATAAATTGTAATTTATATGCAAGGAAATGTTGAGTGGGAGTCACTCAGGGCGGTCCAGTGATGCTGCCGCCTCCACTCACACCTGCGTCTCCTGCAACACCTGTGAAGGAGAGTAACACTGCCGTGGATGCAACACTCACACCTGCGTCTCCTGCAACACCTGTGAAGGAGAGTAACACTGCCGTGGATGCAACACTCACACCTGCGTCTCCTGCAACACCTGTGAAGGAGAGTAACACTGCCGTGGATGCAACACTCACACCTGCGTCTCCTGCAACACTTGTGAAGGAGAGTAACACTGCCGTGGATGCAACACTCACACCTGCGTCTCCTGCAACACCTGTGAAGGAGAGTAACACTGCCGTGGATGCAACACTCACACCTGCGTCTCTTGCAACACCTGTGAAGAAGAGTAACATTGCCGTGGATGCAACACTCACACCTGCGTCTCCTGCAACACCTGTGAAGAAGAGTAACACTGCCGTGGATGCAACACTCACACCTGCGTCTCCTGCAACACATGTGAAGGAGAGTAACACTGCCGTGGATGCAACACTCACACCTGCGTCTCCTGCAACACTTGTGAAGGGAGTAACACTGCCGTGGATGCAACACTCACACCTGCGTCTCCTGTAACACTTGTGAAGGAGAGTAACACTGGCCGTGGATGCAACACTCACACCTGCGTCTCCTGCAACACCTGTGAAGGAGAGTAACACTGCCGTGGATGCAACACTCACACCTGCGTCTCCTGCAACACCTGTGAAGGAGAGTAACACTGCCGTGGATGCAACACTCACACCTGCGTCTCCTGCAACACTTGTGAAGGAGAGTAACACTGCCGTGGATGCAACACTCACACCTGCGTCTCCTGCAACACCTGTGAAGGAGAGTAACACTGCCGTGGATGCAACACTCACACCTGCGTCTCTTGCAACACCTGTGAAGAAGAGTAACATTGCCGTGGATGCAACACTCACACCTGCGTCTCCTGCAACACCTGTGAAGAAGAGTAACACTGCCGTGGATGCAACACTCACACCTGCGTCTCCTGCAACACATGTGAAGGAGAGTAACACTGCCGTGGATGCAACACTCACACCTGCGTCTCCTGCAACACTTGTGAAGGAGAGTAACACTGCCGTGGATGCAACACTCACACCTGCGTCTCCTGTAACACTTGTGAAGGAGAGTAACACTGCCGTGGATGCAACACTCACACCTGCGTCTCCTGCAACACCTGTGAAGGAGAGTAACACTGCCGTGGATGCAACACTCAAACCTGCGTCTCCTGCAACACCTGTGAAGGAGAGTAACACTGCCGTGGATGCAACACTCACACCTGCGTCTCCTGCAACACCTGTGAAGGAGAGTAACACTGCCGTGGATGCAACACTCACACCTGCGTCTCCTGCAACACCTGTGAAGGAGAGTAACACTGCCGTGGATGCAACAATCACACCTGCGTCTCCTGCAACACCTGTGAAGGAGAGTAACACTGCCGTGGATGCAACACTCACACCTGCGTCTCCTGCAACACCTGTGAAGGAGAGTAACACTGCCGTGGATGCAACACTCACACCTGCGTCTCCTGCAACACTTGTGAAGGAGAGTAACACTGCCGTGGATGCAACAATCACACCTGCGTCTCCTGTAACACTTGTGAAGGAGAGTAACACTGCCGTGGATGCAACAATCACACCTGCGTCTCCTGCAACACCTGTGAAGGAGAGTAACACTGCCGTGGATGCAACAGTTCATAACTAACCTACATAATGGTGATGAATATCAAAGTGGTATACGATACCGCCATTATGGTAGGTAAGACACATAGGCAACACTTTGGCAACTTTATTCCGAAACGTTTCGCCTACACAGCAGGCTTCTTCAGTCGAGTACAGAAAGTAGGTACGAGCAGTAGAGAGGTGAAGACTATACACACACAACCCGCACATATAAAAGGGAGGAGCTTACGACGACGTTTCGGCCCGACTTGGACCATTTACAAAGTCTCACTAACACACAGAATCGAATCGAATAAGTACAGGTAAGATCCCAATGGAATGAGAGGGGAAGACGGTACAGACGAAGAATAGCGCTGGAGAGGAGTCTTCTTAGTCGTAGAAATAGAGCCAGGGCTTAACCCAGCAGCTAAGGCGATCGTGGGGCAGACTTGAGAACAGGAATAGCAGGCTCTCCTGTTGATGAGACTTCTGTGGGGTGAGCGGGGAGGACGGGACAGGTGAAGATTACCGCTAGAGAGGAGTGTAGAAGTTGAGCCAGGGCTTAACCCAGCAGCTAAGGCTAAAGTGGGTCAGAGGGTCGAACAGCTCAAGGTATCTGACATAGA
>WNWK01000386.1:0-102500 GCA_009830355.1 Cherax destructor
AATGCGTGAACTCACGTGGCTTACTTCTCAGACAGCAGAGTGGCTTGCTGGCTTAGTAGAATATTTTCACACAGATTGACTAGCTTGGAATCTTGTGACAAATTAGCACAGCAAGGTAGAAGCTGGCTTAAGCCTAGGCTGACGTAACTGGTGGTGGCTTTACTGGCTTGAATGGGACTCTCCCCTCACTGGCTTACTCGTACAGAATTTGCAAAACCCGGGTCAACCCCTCGTAGGTTTTAGCAAAATTAACGAATAAGGCACTTAGCTGACCAGGAGATACTGTAGATAAGTAGACTTCTTGGATGTAGTAGCTGGTAACGTGGTCGGTCTGGAGGCTGTTTGCTTGGTTGTCGTAGTCTATCTATCTATAACATCGTAATCGATAAAAATTACGGCACACCGCTGCACACCACTTGTCGCGTGGGTCTTGGGAGAGATATATAGGAGGTCAAAGATACTCCTTGTTGGATGGTTACGGTATATTTACAGTAAGTGAAGGAGAGTCCAGCCACACCGTCTGTCTCGCTCTTAGGTCTAACGCTAGTGAGGCAGTCCGCCTATGTGAGGCTGTGCACATGCGCTGAGCCTCTGACGTCAGCGGGTACCGTGACGTCACACGCAAAGGGACCAGCTGTATAAGTGGGAACAGTGTACATATGATACTGATACGACACTAGGACTGACCCCTGCGGTACACCGCTCATCACCGGTGCCCACTGTGATACCTCATTACGCACCATGACCCGTTGTTGCCTCCCTGTGAGGTATTCCCTGATCCATTCCAGTGCCCTTCCTGTTATACATGCTTGGTCTTCCAACTTCTTTACTAATCTCATATGAGGAACTGTGTCGAAGGCCTTCCTGCAGTCCAGGAAAATGCAGTCAACCCACCCTTCTCTCTCTTGCCTTACCTCTGTTACTTTATCATAGAACTCCAGGAGGTTTGTTACACAGGATTTGCCTTCCCTGAATCCGTGCTGTCTGGCGTTGATTATCCTGTTCTGCTCCAGATGCCCCACCATTCTTTTCCTGATGATTTTCTCTAAGACTTTGCACACTATACACGTAAGTGACACTGGTTTATAGTCTAGTGCCTCTTTTCTGTCTCCTTTTTTAAAGTTGGGAACTACATTGGCCTTTTTCCATATCTCAGTTAGCTGCCCAGTTTCAAGGGATGTGTTGAATATTATGGTAAGTGGCACACTCAGAACCTCAGCTCCTTCCCGAAGGACCCACGGGGAGATATTGTCCGGACCCATCGCCTTTGAGGTATGAAGGTCACTGAGTAACTGCTTCACCTCCCCCTCAGTTGTGTGTATGCCCTCCAGCACTTGATACATCCCTTGTTGGTGATGCACCCCGTCCTGTCTACCCAGCTGCCTTCCTGCCTCCACTGTGAATACTTCCTTAAACCTCGAGTTGAGCTCCTCACATACCTCTTGATCATTACTTGTGTGTGTGTGTGCGTGTGTGTGTGTGTGTGTCTAGTAGTGTGTCTAGTACATGTATGTCTGTCTGAGAAGCATCGTGTCCCAGAATACATATTCTTAATGTGACTCTTTCTTAAGTATATTGCCAAACTTATCGTTAATCGTTTCACCAATATGAAAGCCAAATTTATCGTGAGACTAACCACCAAATTTATCACCACATTTATAGCTTAATTTATCTCCAGTCTTAGTGCTATATACCTCACTAACTTTATCACTAGACTTGTTACCAAGCATAACCTACTGATAAAAGTACTACAAAACATGGTCGCTGGAAGAGCCAGTGAAAAACAGCAGGTCTCTCTGCGTAAATATACAGTGTTGAGATCCCTAAGAGATCGACATCTGAATTCCTGTAGGATACCTGTAGTCCCTTCCAGAGGTCACCGTCTCCTCAGTCCAGTCACAGACCAGGCCTTTTTGTTGCTGGCCTGTTCGAGTAGGTTGTTTGTGCCCGCCGCCCTCAGCCCAGTGTATTCACTATAGTGTCGGCTGATGAGGTACTGGTGCAACTAATTTGTCGTGTTCTTCTTGAAGACAACCAGAAATCTATTGGTAATTCCCTTATGCATGAAGGGAAGGTACTGAAGAGTCGTGGTTCCTTTACACTTATTGAGTTCTCAGTTCATCGATCCGCTTCTAGTCATCGGAATTATGTTACACCGGCTGCCAAGCTTCTCGCGTTCATATGTTGTGATTTCGGTGTAGGTTAGGAACCATTCCATCCAGAATCTTTTGACAGGGCCACCACTTGGAAAAGGCCCTGGCCGGGCAAATATACCGGCGAATCTACTACTACTACTACTACCAGAATCTTTCAGGTATATATTATCAGGTATCATCCTCGCCTACGTTCTACGGCATATAGTTCAAGGGACTTCAAGCACTCCCAGCAATTTAGGTGCATGACTGAGTTTACATGAACTGTGAAAATTCTCTGTACATTTCCCAGCTCTGTAATTTCTCCCACCTTGAAGGGAGCCATTAGACCATTGCAATATTCCAACCTAGAGAGAACGAGTGACTTGAAGAGTGTCATCATTGGCTTGGCAACTCTGTTTTGAAAATTCTGGTAATCCAGCCTACCATTTGCTTTGCAGTTCCGATAAAAACATTTTCGTGCTTCTTAACATGAGATCTCTTGACAGTATCACTCCCAGATCTCCCACATTACACTTATGCTCTATTGAGTGATATGAGTTTGTCTTGTACTGATCTTATTTTTATTTCCTCAATCCTTCTGTAACTAGTAACCATAATTTGTCCTCATTGAATTTCATATTGTTCTTAGTAGCCCACTGGAAAACTTGACTGGTATCAGCTTGTTGGATCGCTGTCTTCTATGGACGTCACTTTCATGCAGATTCTAGTATCATCTGCAAAGGATGATGCAATACTATGATTTAAGTCCTTGTCTGTATCAGATATGTGAACGAGAAAGAGAAGTGGGGTGAGAACTGCGCCCAGGGGAACAGAACTCTTCACTGAAGCAGCCCCTGTGTTTATTGTTTGCTATTACTACTCTTTGAGGTCTGTTTGGAAGTTAAATATGAGGGCTTCATAATCTGGTGGGATGAAAACAATCAGTTTCTGTTTATGCATCAATGGAACCCGTGCTTCGAGCCACACACAAGAATGGATTATAACATTGATTCCTATGTCCAGCCATCTAACCTTCCCTCCTCGACTAGGAGGAGCGAGTCCAGTGAGGAAAGTGGTGAGCGTGGGGTGCTGGGTCCCATCAGTCAGTTGGTTGTGGACAGGCCATGATTTACCGCCAGGCCGCCCGGCCCCCCAGTGGCTAGACTGACAATTACCGCGCCAGAACATGTCATTACACCTTCACTCCCCGCCATTACCGCCTCCACCCCGCCGCCACCACACCCAACACACGTTTCTGTGAGCGGTGGGGGATGTGTCATTGGCAGGGGTAGAGGGGAAGGGGAGGGAGAATATGAGTGAAGGAGTTAGAGGCAGAAAGGATGTGACGACCAGTGGGAGGGAAGGATTTACTAGGATATGAACAGGAGTCATTGATAGGATACCTCCATGGATGAGAGGGGAAAACGACAAATAAGAACGGGATGAAACTTAAAGAAACACGAAAAAAAGACTAAGGAGAAGGGAAAAACGGGGATAAAATAAAAAGAATCATGAGAAGGTAGGGAGATTTTCCTACCTGAGGTTGAAAGGGTAATGTTATGCTCTTCTCAGACCAGTCTTAGACAGTGATGGATGTACCACTAACGTTTCGTGTGTTGCTGTATCTCTTGGCTGCAAACTTCGCTTCTCTCTCTCTTCTTTCTCTCTCTCTCTCTCTCTCTCTCTCCTCTCTCTCTCTCTCTCTCTCTCTCTCTCTCTCTCTCTCTCTCTCATTGTATATCAGTAGTAGACTACCGACAACATGATGAATTAGACACATGTGCAACATCTGGGTATCTTAACTTGTAGACGTTTCGTCATCCAGACACTTTATCAATACATTACACGGACTTAATAATATAAATAATAATAATATAATATCTTTATTTCTACAAGTACATGTACAAGGTATACAGGTCTAGCTGACATCAATGACATACTACTATATAGAAAGCCGCTTGTTATGCTGAGCATTTCGGGCAAATTAGATCAGTGTCCCAGGATGCGACCCACACCAGCCGACTAACACCCAGGTACCCATTTTACTGATGGGTGAACATAGACAACAGGTGTAAAGAAACACGTCCAATGTTTCTACCTTCGCCGGGAATCGAACCCGGATCCTCGCCGTGTGAAGCGAGAGCTTTAGCCACCAGGCGACGGGACACAATAAAAATATATACTGCAGACAGTGGAAGATGAGGTAATCAGTGCTTCAGCCTAGGAGCAGGAGCAGGTGTTTTTATACTTGAGTCAGAGGACGTGCAGCAGACGAAGGCAACATCAGAGGACATCACCACAACCTACGTACCAGCTCCTGGCCCAACTCTTGGGTATGACCTACTTCCACTGGGAATCCCACCTACCAGTAAAAATGCCTTCGTCTGTTGCACCTCACCTGACTCCAGTATATAAGCACCAATCTCCAAGCCAGTGCTTCAGGTTAATCAAGACCACGGTGATCACCACCTACTCCTATGCTGAGACACTGATTACCTCATCCTCCATTGTCTGCTGTATATATATTTCTATTGTCTTCATATTTTGTTCATGTAATGCATTGATAAAACTATTGGATGGCGAAACGTCTATAAGTGAAGACACCCAAGTGTTGCATATGTGCCTAATTTACACCCAGATGTAGCAAATCTCTCTCTCTCTCTCTCTCTCTCTCTCTTACCTGACTCTTTGATTATTACAGCGTCTATGTCATCACAGAAGGCACTTGACTCATATAATGACTAACAATATGCTCACTGGAGAAACAAGGTATTCAATAGATATTAAAAAAATCAGAGAAAAAGGAATTAATGTAAAATTAATATGGCTCTCACAACGCACTAAATTACGCCTTCATAATGAAGTTGACAAGTTAGCCAAAGAAAGTACCTAAAGGAAAATGAATAATATACTGTAACTTGGGTATATATGTCTAGTGCCAGAAATAATATTAAAAGAGAGGTAAATAATGAAAATGAATGCCATAGGTATATAGTAAGAAGCCTGAGTAGATCTATAAATATCATAAAGTGAGCTTAGATAAGCATGTTTACGAAACACCTAGAAATGTAAACAGACTGACTGTCGTTGTAGTAGCGAGATTTAGGCTTGGCTACAAGTACTTCTGGAAGTTGGGCAGACGCACAGATGATCAAATTAAATGCAAGGTATGTTGTCAGCCACACACGTCAACACTATGTGATTGTCTACTTAATGAAGAATAAATAGACAGCATAACCATTTACATGATATGTCAAGTTATCTTAATGACAATATGAAATCAGAAATATTAAGTAACTCCTATATTTGCTTGCAACAGGTAAGACAATGGTAGATATAAAGCTAGATGCACTCTTGTTAACATTTTGGTGGGACCTAGTTTCTAGACCTTTTGTGTATCCATATGTTCCTGCGGTACCCTCCACAAGATGGACATATGGTGCCGAATAGGTAAAACTTGAGATTTTTGGCTTAAATAGCAGCGCTGTTCTTGCCGAATAAGGCACGCGAAAATTTGTGTACGCAATAATTTCGCAAAAATCATTCTGAACCTAACGAAAAAAATATATTTCATTGTGTTTGTTTATTATTAAGTTATTGTAAACTTATCTAAAATATTTTTAATTGGATTAGGCTAAGGTAAGTTTTCTAAGGTTCTTTTGGTACAAAATTATTAATTTTTACATTAACCTAAATGAAAAAAATATGTCTTTAAGCGTATAAGAGAAAAAATTAGAAAGACTAAATTTTAAATGAGTTCTTGCTAATTGACCAATTTTACCTATTCGGCATTACATGTATATATATATATATATATATATATATATATATATATATATATATATATTTTGTATTGTGTGTGTGTGTGTGTGTGTGTGTGTGTGTGTGTGTGTGTGTGTGTGTGTGTGTGTGTGTGTGTGTGTGTGTGTGTGTGTGTGTGTGTGTGTGTTACCATTTTGTCCTAGGCACATGTCGATGTGTGTGTGTGTACTCACCTAGTTGTGGTTGCAGGGGTAACAGGATCACAACACTGCGTCTCTGGAAAAGAAAGCATAAACATTGATATACAGTTCATGTATATAATTTAAGATAGAAGAGCCGTGACGCTTTTCACAATCTGACATTGTGATTTTCAACGGTCGCAAGGATGACTTCCATTTATGTCTGAGTTTGTTTTCATTGGGTCGGGGCTGGATGGCTGTGTTGTCTAATTGGACCTTTGGCTTGAGTCCAAGCGTCTGTAAATGACAGGTTACATGTACCTTTGTATGTATATGATACTGAAAAACAAAGTACAAACACATACACACACACTGGTTGCTAGTAGCGACCAGTGAAGAGGCGGGGCCAGGAGCTATGAATCGACCCCTGCAACTACAATTAAGTAAGTACAATTAGGTGAACACACACACACACATACACGAGCCCCACATTATACACATACCCAAGCGAGCTTGGGTACTGCCAACAAGAGCTGCACAGGAACAATTACTGACGTCTCAGCAATGCAGCATCAAGAATCCGGCAGCAGCACTCGCACACCATGTTTAACATCCACGTCTTGTTGTGACAAGAAAGGATTGAAGCAGACAGAGTAAATCACCCCTTACCTCCTCTCTCCCTTCTCCTCGTCTCCACTTCCCCACCCCCGCCCCTCCCCTCCGCCCCTCCCCTCCGCCCCTCCCCTCCGCCCCTCCCCTCCGCTTTACAGTCACTGAAAAAATATAACTCTGCTCAAGGATGTGTGGAAGATTTTGTATTTTCTTCATGCTTGAGAAGCTGTTCACAATTTGTAGTTGACTTTGATTGTGCTGTACATTACTTTGAGGAATTCCTGAGAAAATCTCACCTTCCTGACTGAGTACGATTATGTAGTGAGTCTGACTAGCGATTAGATCCACTCTGGTTTAGCGGTTCACATAGAGAATGATAATAGTATAGCGAAATGCACTGAGGAACGTACCTGAGCATGGACTGGCGACATGCTCAAAACGGCTGGTGTAAGCGACTACCAGGAATGAGATAAGTTTCATACATGAAACGGCATAAATCGCTTTACCGATTTTTTTTTTTTTATTTGCTTGAACTTACTTGCCGACGATTAGTTTAATACGCTGGGTGCAATAGTGGGTTGACTAGTTTGTAGCTTAATACGCTAGTTGCAAGAGTTAGCTCACTAGCCTTTGGCTTAATACGCTGGGTGAAGTCAAAAATAATCTAGCTTGTGCAGGCCCGTATTAAGGTATGGACTTTAGGGGCTGCAGCCCAGCGTCCTGTGCCAGGTGGAGAGCCTCCAGTCATTAAATGTGCTCACATTTACTGCTGTAAGTTTATAATTATAGTATGTTTTTACATCACGTATATGATGAACTGTTGACTGCTATGATTATTTTTCTTTCCTTTGAAACTATCACATGAGGGGGGAGGGCCCTCACAGTACCTGTTGCCCAGAGGCCTACAAAATCTTAATCCGGCTCTGAGCTTGTGGTTTAATGTGACAGAGAAGATTATGAGAACTTTCTAAACCAGACAAGCAACGCCAATGATTTTTTACCACTTGTGTTCTCACGAATTAAATATTAATTATTCTGTGCCCAGAGCGACTTTAAGTCAGGAGATGTGGCAGAGCTGAGAATTGTACATAGGTTGTATTTAGGTCGCACTGAATCAGTGAAACATTTGAACTATTGTGAACGCCTCAGAGCATATAGAATGTTTTCTTTGGAACAGAGAAGAGAGAGATATCTGTTAACCAATACATGGAAGATGCCCGAGAGACTAGTCGCTGTCCCGCATACTGTTATAACAGTCTTGGTCCAAGACTCAACACATTACCAGCATATGTTAAGAAATATTGTTGTGACGAAGACTGAAGTTCTTAAGAAACTGTACAGCTTCCTGCTACAAGTAAGGAATCAGCCGGATCAGGTGAACACAAACTGCCTGCATGACAAGGAAGTAAACAGGAAAGCCTGACTTCAGGCGGGGCTGTAAGGGTAAAAGAAGAATGGAAACCGGTCACAAGTAAAGTACAGGTAAGCTGAGTGCTGTAAAGTGTTGTCTACTCTGATTATTATCCTCTCCAGGGATAATTCGAGTAAAGTTTTCTTCTCGGCAGAGCACCACACTGCAACACAGTTTTCCTTCTATATCTTTTACACCATTTTCTATCACCTCACAACACAAGAACCAACAAAACGCTCAGTTTTACAGCAGCTTAGGAAAATCCTTTGATATATAGTTCCAAATGCCTGATAACTGGCTGGTAGTTAACATACCCAGGGATTAAGAGAGATTTATGTGACGGAGCGCTCGCGTTAGATACCCATCTTTACAAGTTCTAACACTAGTCTCAGCCAAACACCAACACCACTACCAGCCCTTACTCCATGACCCACTACTACCACCCCTGACTTCATGACCCACTACTACCACCCCTGGTTCCATGACCCACTAGTACCACCCCTGATTCCATGACCCACTACTACCACCCCTGACTCCATGACCCACTACTACCACCCCTGACTTCATGACCCACTAGTACCACCCCTGATTCCATGACCCACTAGTACCACCCCTGACTCCATGACCCACTACTACCACCCCTGACTTCATGACACTCTACTATCACCCCTGACTCCATGACCCACTACTACCACCCCTGATTCCATGACCCACTAGTACCACCCCTGACTCCATGATCCACTACTACCACCCCTGACTCTATGACCCACTACTACCACCCCTGACTCCATGACCCACTACTACCACCCGTGACACCATGACCCACTACTACCACCCCTGACTCCATGACCCACTAGTACCACCCCTGACTCCATGATTCATTACTACCACCCCTGACTCCATGACCCACTACTACCACCCCTGACACCATGACCCACTACTACAACCCCTGACTCCATGACCCACTACTACCACCCCTGACTCCATGACCCACTAGTACCACCCCTGACTCCATGACCCACTACTACCACCTCTGACTCCATGACCCACTACTACCACCCCTGACTCCATGACCCACTACTACCACCCCTGACTCCATGACCCACTAGTACCACCCCTGACTCCATGACCCACTACTACCACCTCTGACTCCATGACCCACTACTACCACCCCTGACTCCATGACCCTCTACTATCACCCCTGACTCCATGGCCCACTACTACCACCCCTAACTCCATGACCCACTACTACCACCCCTGACTCCATGACCTGCCACCAACACCACTTCTACCACCTCTGACTCCATAACTTTCTGCTGCCACCATACCACTACCTACCTCCTCTGGCAAAATAAGCTGCTATTACCACTACTACCATCACAACTACTGCCTACCTCATGTGGCTCCAAGATCTCCCCTCCCACTCCTAACATCAACACAACTAAGTACCTATAGGACCTGTCACTTACCACTACTACTACTACTACCATCGCCACCACCTAACTTTAGCTTCACGACCAGCCACTACCACTTCTTCCGACGCCTTTTCATTTCAAGCGCTCTGAGTTCGAGTGATGGCGTCGCCTGAGCTTGTAACGCCAACCACTCTATCTGAGAGTGTATCTTCCCTCTGTGTGTTCAGTCACAAGACCCAAGTGATGGAAGACACGTGAAGGTGAGGAACGACTACCTCAGTAACAGGGAGGAAACAGCTCGCTGGAGTCGCCGGTGCTATCTACGGTTTTGTCTAATATATTTCTCCTCACAGTATTCGTAAACAAGACGAGATCTATGTTTTGTGACAGTTACTCTGGTCCTCAGGACTTGTATTCATGGGCAGGTGAGTGGTGTTGGCACCTAGTTTGCATCCCACCTTGGCGCCCCTCACTACTTTAGCGCCGTCGTTAAATCCTTGCCTGCCCCAGGCCACCTGCGGAGATAAGACCTTCGCTGCCCACCCGAATTTACGACTTCACTTAAGTGTGCAGGTTTTCCGGTTTTGTAAATACGTTGATCAGCAAGTGCAGTAAATCCTGGGTAAGTATCGGAATTTGTGGTCTGGTGACTCATGGCTCAGTAGTAAGCGCTCGGTTCACAGCCGAATATTGTAGGTCCTCTTTTAGGGAAAGCCAGACTGCTCGGCTTTCTTGGTGGCTTATAAACCCTCTGGGGTAAATGATAAGAATTTTTCTCCCTCTTTATTTCATTAATATATATACTAACAGACCTCTGAAAAATGAAAAACATCATGTAGTGATCATGCTCTTCTTACTAACAACATTCTGCTTTCAACGTAGGTAACAGAAGAATGTAAACAGCAACTATTATGCAAATATCACAAACCAAGCGATACAGGATGCAAAACAACCACGGGGTAGTTGAATGATAGCTCTAGGCATTTCGTGTTGAAATCAACACATCATCAGGAGCTTGCAAAATTGAAGGAAAGAGGAGGATGTCCCAGCAAGTACGTTCCCAGAGGACCGTCTTCACTCTAGTGGCTGGTTGAACCAAGGTACTGGCATAATGATGGGGCCCCTACTCGTTATATCTTTAGCACCTGGTTCTCTGGTCGGGAGGCAGCCTATATGAGTGTGACATACGCTGAATAAAATGTATCATAGTCTTAGCATGCCACAATTGTTTTGGTGTGTCTTTGTGTGCGAAAGTGTTAGTTGGTGTAAGACACGCGAGTGCATTCGACAAACACACACACACACACACACACACAAACACACACAAGCAAAGGGCAAAACTGCAACATGTTGACACTAATCCGTCACAACATGCGAACATTTTATCCATTTGAACAAAACAGTCACTAATGGCGGCTGTTTTGGGGAACGAGGCGAGCAGTTAAATACTACTGACACACATCCAATAGCATGCTTAATCAAACACATATAAATAAACAATGTTTGTTTTCAATCCAATCATTGCTTCATTTACTCGTGTTTATTTCTCCATCTCTCTCTCTCTGTTAAATAACGTTTTATGAAGAATACATTTAAACGTGTGTGTGTGTGAGAGAGAGAGAGAGAGAGAGAGAGAGAGAGAGAGAGAGAGAGAGAGAGAGAGAGAGAGAGAGAGAGAGAGAGGAGAGAGAGAGAGAGAGAGAGAGAGAGAGAGAGAGAGAGAGAGAGATAGAGAGAGAGAGAGAGAGAGAGAGAGAGAGAGAGATGATGATGAATGTGATGGAAGGGAACATTATAAAATGAAGTAGAAAGAAAACAATCATTACATAATTCTTAGTAACTATGGCAAACAATACAAACAAGTAGATGAGCACGACACTTGTGCAAGTGTTACGTATTCTTATCTTCAAAACGTTTCTCCTATACAACAGACTTCTTCAGTCGAATACAGGAGAATATAACACTTCCCCTAATGCACTGAAGAATCCGTTTATGCAGGCGAAACGC
Organism: Cherax destructor; assembly: GCA_009830355.1. Lineage (NCBI taxonomy): Eukaryota > Metazoa > Arthropoda > Malacostraca > Decapoda > Parastacidae > Cherax > Cherax destructor. The sequence continues at coordinate 11,522 of WNWK01000386.1, forward strand.
TTCGAAAATAAGAATACGTAACCAAGATTTGCACATGTGGTATTCTTACGCAGTATTCTTAGGGAAGCGTTAAACCCGAAATCAGGCTTGATCCCAGGAAAATAAGTAGCTCAGATTTCTTGGATCAAGATCCCAGAGAAAGATATCAAGAAAGATACAAAAAATGTAATCAGGAGCGAGTCTTTTAAAGTCGACATAATCCAGAAAATTTAACACGCAGGAATTATTTTCAAGACTGATATCACCGTATAGATCACACACGGCAAATGAAATCTTGAAATATAATTATTAATGACAGAAAGATTGTGGATTTTGCGCTGGACGTGGCTAGTTTATTGTACATCCCACATCCTGTGAACGGTAGTGGCTAGTTTGTGTATCCTGTGAACGGTAGTGGCTAGTTTGTGTATCCTGTGAACGGTAGTGGCTAGTTTGTGTATCTTGTGAACGGTAGTGGCTAGTTTGTGTATCCTGTGAACGGTAGTGGCTAGTTTACTGTGCATCCCACATCCTGTGAACGGTAGTGGCTAGTTTATTGTACGTCCCACATCCTATCCTGAAACTATAGCTCAAATCATAGGGCTTCACAAAGCTGGGCACCAGACGAAAGAAATAGTGGAGAATGTTGGTGTGTGTGAGCGTTCAGTGAGGAACTGGGTGCAGCGTTTCGAGGCTGGTGGCGGTGTTGAGTTACCGTCTGCCAAACCTCGGCCTGGCCCCTCCAAGAAGACATCTGTTCGTACCTTAACGGTGTTAAAGAAGCAGTTACTCTCTAACTGCTTCTTTAACACAGTTAAGGTACGAGCGGATGTCTTCTTGGAGATGCCGATCAGCTAAGGCTAAGGCGTTCTGATGTTATAAACGGAAACCTTAGATGATATGAGATCAGTAGCTTCCAAATGAACGGCTCTGGCTTCATGCCTTCTAGTATTTAAGGGTTCACTCAATTCAGGAAATTTAACTACATTTATAAAAATGTGAGTTTTAATATATTTTTTTTTGCAGTTGTATAGGTTTTAAAATGCTCTACAACCTTCTAAAGAAAAACTGATTTCATATTTTTAAAAGATAGTTCAATCTGATAAAAATTCTAATGATGCCAAGTTTAAAAAAATAATTATTGCTCTGACCAGTGTGCCCACACACTGAACCCATTCAGAAGAGGCAGATGCATATACGTATCTTGATTGTTAAGAATAAAAGGGACTAAAAATTTTAAACATAAAATTGTCAAATCTACACGAATCCAACCGAATTTCCCTCTCCGCCATTGTTGAATTAGGAAGCACGTTTTTTGAACGAAGTTACACCACTGAGAGTATTATGTTATCTTAATCATTCCAGTATGCTAGGGATGGATTAAATAACTTTGGTCATAAGGAACCTACACATTTTATCGTTTTGGATAAATCAGGACAGTCCCAGTAAATACCATGAGGCCTTGTGACTAGGATACTTAGCTTTCATCCAGGAGGTCTCCGGTTGAAGCAGACTGAAAGTCACAATACAAAACCTAGAGCAATTCACAAACAGTGAAGAAAAGATACGTTTGCTGAAGCAGCTTTAGTGGGTCAGCATTTCGAAATGTTCATATGGCGCTGACTCAATAAAACCAATCTACACACTTGCCTCTTCTTAACTGTTGTCGGCAGTGGGACATTTTGATCTAGTTCACCAATAAGCTACAATAATTTGGGAAAACTAGAGGATCATTGCGTCGTTTAGAGTGTCAGTTATTCGCGAATGTTTGTTTATTTTGGAAAATAATTTGCCTTGAGTGAGGATAGAATTCACGACCTTGAGACTATGAGACTCACGCGCTGTCTGCTGCGCCATCGAGGCGCTGGCCTTTAAGTTTATGCAGGTTTGTGCGTGAGTGGGGGGGATACTCGCTTATTTGTGGCTGCAGGGGGTCGATTCATAGCTCCTGGCCCCGCCTCTTCATTGGACGCTACTAGGTCTACTCTCCCCGCTTCATGAGCTTTATCATACCTCTTCTCAAAGCTATGTATGGATCCTGCCTCCACTACATCACTCTTCAGGTTGTTCCACTTCTGACATCTCTGTGACTGAAGAAATATTTGCTAACATCCCTATGACTATCTGGGTTTTCAACTTCAAGTTGTGACCCCTTGTTGTGTCCCATCTCTGAAACATGCTGTCCCTATCCACCTTGTCAATTCCTTCCAATATTTTTTAAGTCATTATCATGTCCTCCCTATCCCTCCTGTCCTCCAGTGTCATGTTGATTTCCCTTAATCTTTCCTTGAAGGACATACCTCTTAGCTCTCGGACTAGTCTTGTTACAAACTATTGCACTTTCTCTAATTTCTTAACGTGCTTTACTAGGTGTTAGTTCCATACTGGTGCTTCATACTCCAATATGGGCCTCATGTACACAATGTACAGAGTCTTGAACGATTCCTTATTCAGGTGTCGAAACGCTGTTCTTAGGTTTGCCAGGTGCCCATGTTGCAGCAGTTATTTGATTGATGTGTTCGGTATGATATGTGCTTGGTATGATATTCACTCCAAGATACTTTTCCTTGAGTGAGGTTTGCAGCTTTGGCCCCCTAGTCTGTACTCCGTCTGCGGTCTTCTTTGACCTTCCCCAATCTTCATGAATCTTTAGTTGGTTGGGCTTAACTCCAGGAGCCATTTGTTGGATCAGGCTTGCAGCCTTTCCAGATCCCTTTGTAGTTCTACATGATCCTCATCTGTTTGATTTCTCCTCATTAGCCTCACATCGTCTGCAAACAGGGACACCTCTGAATCTCTCCCTTCCGTCATGTCATTCACATATAACAGAAACAGTACTGACCCTAGGACTGACTCCTTGTGGAACCCCGCTCGTTTCTCTTGTGAGAAAGTCACTGGGCTGTGAGGTCGAAAGGGAGACCTAATTAACCACATATTGCCTTGGTAAATAGCTGTCAGCCACGCCTCCATGATTAAGTCTCAGGTCTTTTGCTAAAGACAGGTGTCAGGGGGATGCTTTGAGCACCATATAAGGTCATGAAAAACGACTAGAGAGAACAGAGAGGCTGGTGACAGGTCCGGTGAGCGGAGCCCTGGACAGCGTGTGTGCAGTGGGCCACGCATTGCGAATCTCGGGTCAGCTGGTTGGTGAATTAAGAGTGAGTACAAGTCCGTGTAACTGATAACATCTACCCTTTCCCCTGGTAATAAGTCTCATAGGTCAGTGGTTATAGTATGTGATTCTCCATCAGGACATGTTGTATTCTCGAGCTTAATGTTATTAAGTAAACGATAGCCATAATTCCCATTTTTATTTGTACCTTCTTATGCTATTACCTATTCTGTTAAGCACTGGGATAATACAGGAGACGTGCTCACTTGCTGGTGTACCTCAGGCAGAGTGGGTGAAGGTCTCATACTCTAGCTTTTGCACTAATTTCTTCTTGTGCGAAACTGTGTCGGAAGCCTTCTTACAGTCCAAGAATATGCAGTCTACCCACCATACTCTCCTGCCTTACTTCTGTCACCATGTCATAAAATTCCAGTAGGTTTGTGATACAGGATTTCCCTTCCGTGAAACCATGCTGGTTATCATGTTTTTCTTACAATCAAGGTGGAGCGCTAAACCCGTAGGATTATGCAGCGCCTGTAGGGGAGGATGTGGAAGGAATTCAGGATTAATTCAGGGAACCGGAGCACAGATCCAATTCCCTAGATCAAGAGCCCTTCACCAGCGTCAAGGAAACTTTCTTGAGAGGTTGGTTATCATGTATAAGCTCATTCCTATGTACGTGCTCCACTACTCTTCTCCTGATAAGCTTATCTATGATTTTGTATACTATATATGTCAGTGACACTGGTCTATAGTTTAATGCTGTCTGTCTCCTTTCTTAAAAATTGGGATTACATTTATTTTCTTCCACACTTCGGGTAATTGGCTTGTTTCGATAGATGTGATGAAGAGTCTTGTTAGTGGCCCACACAGTGCCTCTGCTCCCTCTCTTAGGACCCATGGAGAGATGTCAAGTCCCACCTCCTTTGAGATATCTGGTTCACTTAGCAGCCTCTTCACGTCCTTCTCGGTTGCATGTAGTGTGTCCAGTACTTGTTGGTGTACCCTACCATTCTGGTTTGTTGGAGTCCTTTCTGTCACCGCTGAAAATACTTCCTTAAATCTCATGTTGAGCTCTTCACATACTTCTTGGTCGTTTCTTGTGATCTCCCCTCCTTCCTTCCTCAGCCTGATTACCTGGTCCTTGACTGTTGTTTTTCTCTTGATGTAGCTCGCCAGATTTGGCGTTTGGTGCTATGTCATTCTCGTTTTGGCGTTGGGCGTCCCTCTTTATCCATACATATTCGTTTCTGGCTCTTCGATTAATCTCCTTTTTTTCCTGGGTCTGTTTTCTTCTATACTTTTTTCCATTCTCTGCACCTTTGGTTGAACCAAGGGCTTATGTGTGTATGTGTATGAGAGAGACAGAGAGGGGGAGATAAATATTTTATTAAATATTTTATAAAAATGTATCAAAAATAAAAATTAGTTCCAGCAAGAGTGGCACATCTGCTCTACCTCCCCCTCCCCGCCCTCCTCCCCCTCCCCTCCCCTCCCCCTCCCCTCCACCTCCCTCTCCCTCCCAGCAACAAAAACAGCTGGTGTTCCCGTCCCCCAGTTCCTGGTATATGGTGTAGCCACGACGAAACAGGAAATCCTTTATTTATCGAGGTATCAAGGTACCCCTAGCTAAGCCCTGACAACCCCGGAAACCTTTGAAGCTGCCGTAGGTAGTGAACCCCCTCGTCTAAGGTTGGACGATTCGCCCATCGCCCAACTGGGGTCTTCCCAGCTTTAGGTAACAGATGTTAGTATCTCATCTATGAAACCCATCGTGTGTGAAGAAAACTAACAGTGACATAGCTAGCTTTTTTCCCCCCAATTATCATGTAGAATAATGTAGCCGTACAAGGCAGGTGTATACAGGTACGGTAAATATAAATAGATTGACAAACTGCATTCCCTTAACACCTGGAGTCCAGTTGATGGTTGTGCGCGCTGGCAACATTAACTGCGCCTTCCCCCTGGGCATTTCTTTGTGTCTCGTGAACGTGTAAGACTGCAGGTAAATCTTGCAAACTTTTGCTTCACTATAACACTTAACATTATTTTCCCATGTGTTTCGAAATAGCTCTTCGTCTCGTAATATTTTATTTTCCAATTTAAAAACCCTAACAGAGACCGAGCCGCAGAGGCGATGATTCCGAAACCATTATGAGATAAAAGAGATAACAGATGCTACTATCTCCTCGAATTAGATTGCGTTTTTTCGCACAAGCTTCAGTGTGTATATTTCTACGCAATCTAAACTGAGACAACAATTATGTATTTGTTATCCTAAGTCAGGTTAAGTTAACTTAACCTTTATTTACATATATTTAACCTCGCAAAAAAAAATAACGGAGGTTTACGACTGGTACCAGTCGTAAACCTCCGTTATTTTTTTTTTTTTTGCTGGAGCGACTCCTTGAAGAACTGTGACTGGTCAGAAATATAAAAATGGGAACCCAGCGACGCGGGGCGGGCAGGATGAATGCACAATGTAATATATTTAGATTAAGAAATTTCTGTACCTGCCGGGTAAAGGGTTGAAAGCTTCCCAATCTCGTGTTCTTTCACACAATTGCTCATTAGATCGCTGTGTACTCTCGCTGTGCCCCTTCCAGTTGTATCACAAAAGGGCATTCTACGGATTTCCTTTGATGCTAAACTAACGTCTACCATATCAGGTATTATCATCTTTTTTAGATTTCGTTCAGTTTCTTTGTATTTTTTCTAAGAAAGAAAAGTTACCTTTGCCTGGGCTTATTTTACAAGCATCGTCTTCAACATCTTTATTATAGAGTTAACCTATATTTTGCTTAATACTAAAGAACATGTATACAGTATATTGTTCAAGGTGAAGTTTTAGCTAACTTTGAGTTAGAGCTTTAATTTGTTCATATATTGTAATAATAATAAAAATAAAAATAATAAAAATAATAATACTAATAATACTACTACTAATAATATTATTATTATTATTATTATTATTATTATTATATTCATAGGTAAGTACTAAACCTGTAGAAGTCATATTGCTCCTTGTGAATGGAAGGATATCTCCACTTCCTTAGATCATAAGCTCTTAACTAGCACATGCAGTAACAACCTCTTCAAACTGAGAGCCAGTCGAGGAATCAATTATGATCGATGAATTGACGCCACTGAGAAAAAAAAATAAAGATAAGGTGCTGATGAATGTCCGACTTGTGGTCTAATTACTGTCTTCTAGCTGCCTAGCAAGATGAGCCAGGAGGTAGACCTTGAGAATAAAGGACTTGTACACTGCACTAAAACCATCAGCATGGGTTTTTTTCCCCTGAAGGCAGACACAAAAGCCCAGAAGTGGAAATCAAGACAAAAGTATTATCTAAAATAACAGTTTCAGCCAGGTTGGGTCGAGGCGAGAGATGAATCACCTTGTTAGGCCATCTACCTAGCTCAAAAGTCGTATATGGGACGGGGACAAGTAATCCAAGAGAGGATTACACAATCTAGATGAGAGTGAACTTGAGCTCCACGAGGTGTTTTACAGCTACTGCTGTGGATCAAGTGCTGTAGTTTGTGTCTCGAAAGGTACACCTCTTTTTCTCAACCTTAGTTACTGTAGAGACTGTTTGCACCTCCAGAATATACACATCAACATTGAATGCTTAGTCTCTTCAATTTATGCTTACATTTTCTTTAGTAGTACTGTCATGAATCCTCATTTGTTTTCTGTCTGTCTGTCTGCCTGTCTCTCTCTCTCTCTCTCTCTCTCTCTCTCTCTCTCTCTCTCTCTCTCTCTCCCTCCCTCTGTCCAGCATCACCGACACGCTCCCTCTCTCTCCCTACTTCCTCCTCGTTCACGTCAGTTAGGCTGGACCTTTCCCTCATTTCTCATCATCATTTCCACCCTCACGCACTTCTCAACACCACGCACCGCCACTTAACATCTCCTTACCACGCCAAGCCTCTACTTTTCATCCCCACGCCTGCTAGTTTCGCCGCACGCCAGCCTCTTGCAATCGTCCATCTAGCCCTCCACATTGCTCTTATCTTCCACCGTGTTCCCCCCACATCTCAGCCCTGGTAATTATGTACGTGCTGGAGATGTTCATATATTCTCCCGGCGACGGCCATCAGGATGATCGGTAATTTAGAGCCAGTTCCTCCTCATCCATCTTCTCCTCGCTGCCTTACCTCCACCATTTTCTTCTCGCCTTCCCCAACAATTATTATTCCGGCTCTCAATCTTTCAACGCTTTCATGTCGCGTTAACAGGCAACTTCCCCCATCATAAACATTCTTCATCACACCTGACACAATCTTTTTTTTTTCCCTCCCCCACAGCGTCCCTCTCTTCATCTCGCCGCGTCGTATTTCTCCTGAGATCTGACCCTCACTGTGCTCGCTGGCGGGTCCTGGGCGCTATCCCAGAATCAGTGTCACTACGAGCAAAATACAACCTCGCCAAGTTTAGATCTAAATGTACTGAAGAAAATAAGCGAAGGAAAGACACGTTGCAGAACAAGATTTCATTGGGACAATGGTTAGCTCTGTGTTGAACTTTATTGAGCTCAACACATGGCGAAACTTTGTCCAATAAAAGCTAATTCTGATACGTATCTTTACTTCGTGTCGTCCTTCTACTTCTTTGCACGTCAACGAGTCCATTGCTAATATACATTATAAACTATAAAACTGGACTTTTTTCTACTATAACATTTCAGTTTAGGACAGACAATGGCTCACGAAATCGTAAGAACACGATTTCAACCAAATAACAGGTGGTCGAGTGGGGATCGAACCCAAGGCAAGCGAGTCCTAAAACTCACGGGCCAGTGTGTTAACTACTGCACCAGCTGGCTCTAATAGGAGCCATCGAGGTAGGTACGCCACAGGGAGGTTATCATAGACCCCACTGTGATCACAAATGCACGTTTTTATAGACGAATTAAACAACAGCATGGCTGTGGCGGGCTCTACCTCAAGTCCCTTCAAAACCAGTTTCACAGGCATTGTCATGCATGCATTTCTACATTCTTGATATTTCAGAAAACTTTAAAATGTATTATGTATTATGTTAGGTTATGCTAGGTCTTGTTTGATTAGGCTTCGTTTGGTTGGATTGACGTATTAACCTGTATTCCTGAATAATTACTTAACAGTAAAGGAAAAAAAATGGGTGCCTTACGTCTGGCAGGGCAGAAAGAATACTTAAATTTCGTTCCTGCATTTTCCCACGAATGGTAACAAATGAAAGAGGACGGGATACAGATCAAGACTAAAAATCAATCATTATGCGCAATCCTGTACCTTTTCCAGAAGTCAGAGACGGTATGGGATGAAGGCCATCCTAGAGTGAGGTGTATACTCAAGACGAGGGGAAAATCGTGCATTGTTTTGCGCTTTGCGGTCACTGCTTTAAGATTATTAACTTCCTTGCACGTAAGGTTAAGTACAACATATTCTCAAATTTCCCTCCAAGGTATTAACTTCGTTAACAGTGCTAAGTGTCTTGCAGTCATTATAGCACTAGCACCAGTGCAGTCATCCTAGCACTAGCGCAAGTGCAGTCATCCTAGCACTAGCGCCAGTGCAGTCATCCTAGCACTAGCACCAGTGCAGTCATCCTAGCACTAGCGCCAGTGCAGTCATCCTAGCACTAGCGCCAGTGCAGTCATCCTAGCACTAGCACCAGTGCAGTCATCCTAGCACTAGCGCCAGTGCAGTCATCCTAGCACTAGCGCCAGTGCAGTCATCCTAGCACTAGCGCCAGTGCAGTCATCCTAGCACTAGCGCCAGTGCAGTCATCCTAGCACTAGCGCCAGTGCAGTCATCCTAGCACTAGCGCCAGTGCAGTCATCCTAGCACTAGCGCCAGTGCAGTCATCCTAGCACTAGCGCCAGTGCAGTCATCCTAGCACTAGCGCCAGTGCAGTCATCCTAGCACTAGCGCCAGTGCAGTCATCCTAGCACTAGCGCCAGTGCAGTCATCCTAGCACTAGCGCCAGTGCAGTCATCCTAGCACTAGCGCCAGTGCAGTCATCCTAGCACTAGCGCCAGTGCAGTCATCCTAGCACTAGCGCCAGTGCAGTCATCCTAGCACTAGCGCCAGTGCAGTCATCCTAGCACTAGCGCCAGTGCAGTCATCCTAGCACTCAGCGCCAGTGCAGTCATCCTAGCACTAGCGCCAGTGCAGTCATCTAGCACTAGCGCCAGTGCAGTCATCCTAGCACTAGCGCCAGTGCAGTCATCCTAGCACTAGCGCCAGTGCAGTCATCCTAGCACTAGCGCCAGTGCAGTCATCCTAGCACTAGCGCCAGTGCAGTCATCCTAGCACTAGCGCCAGTGCAGTCATCCTAGCACTAGCGCCAGTGCAGTCATCCTAGCACTAGCGCCAGTGCAGTCATCCTAGCACTAGCGCCAGTGCAGTCATCCTAGCACTAGCGCCAGTGCTGTCATCCTAGCACTAGCGCCAGTGCTGTCATCCTAGCACTGGCGCCAGTGCTGTCATCCTAGCACTGGCGCCAGTGCTGCCATCCTAGCACTAGCGCCAGTGCTGTCATCCTAGCACTAGCGCCAGTGCTGTCATCCTAGCACTAGCGCCAGTGCTGTCATCCTAGCACTAGCGCCAGTGCAGTCATCCTAGCACTAGCGCCAGTGCTCATCCTAGCACTAGCGCCAGTGCTGTCATCCTAGCACTAGCGCCAGTGCTGTCATCCTAGCACTAGCGCCAGTGCTGTCATCCTAGCACTAGCGCCAGTGCTGTCATCCTAGCACTAGCGCCAGTGCAGTCATCCTAGCACTAGCGCCAGTGCTGTCATCCTAGCACTAGCGCCAGTGCAGTCATCCTAGCACTAGCGCCAGTGCAGTCATCCTAGCACTAGCGCCAGTGCAGTCATCCTAGCACTAGCGCCAGTGCAGTCATCCTAGCACTAGCGCCAGTGCGTCATCCTAGCACTAGCGCCAGTGCTGTCATCCTAGCACTAGCGCCAGTGCAGTCATCCTAGCACTAGCGCCAGTGCAGTCATCCTAGCACTAGCGCCAGTGCAGTCATCCTAGCACTAGCGCCAGTGCAGTCATCCTAGCACTAGCGCCAGTGCAGTCATCCTAGCACTAGCGCCAGTGCTGGTGTTATGGATGTCGAACGCCCATTTGTGTTTTCTAGGAAGCAATATAAACAGCCATCGTACAAACTAGCTGCATATTTTCTTGTTTAATGTCTTCTTGATTTTCCCGTCTCTCCCTTTCTTTTTTTTTTTTTTTTAAGGCTTTGTATCCCCATTTCTTCCTTTACTCCCAATTTTCACGATTTACTTGTTTCTATCAGGTTGATTTTTTCTCTCGTTGTTTTTATCAGTTTTGCTTCATGAAGTCTGCGTCTTGTTTGGGTCCCCTCAAGGAAGGGTCCTTGACGCTGATGAGGGGCTCTTGATCTAGGGAATTGTATCTGTGCTCCAGTTCCCTAAATTAAGCCTGAATGTCTTCCATCCCCTACCCCTCTCCCCCACAGGAGCTGTATAATCCTACGGGTTTAGCGTTTCCCCATTATAATAATAATAATAATTATAATAATAATAATCAGTGTTTATAATCTTCAGCTTAAACAACAGAAAGGCATAATGCCGTGACTGGAAAAAGAGACAAATAACCCGCACATAGAAGAGACATATGACGACGTTTCGGTCCGACTTGGACCAAGTCGGACCGAAACGTCGTCATAAGTTTCTTCTATGTGCAGGTTATTTGTCTATCTTCTGAGTGTTATGTGTTAGTTCCCCATCGCTTCCTTCTTTATTTCATAACTTTTCATTTGTTTCGTCTTTTACATTTTTCTTTTCTTCCTAGCTTCTTATTCTTCTTCTTCTTCTTCTTCTTCTTCTTCTTCTTCTTCTTCTTCTTCTTCTTCTTTCTTCTTCTTCTTCTTCTTCTTCTTCTTCTTCTTCTTCTTCTTCTTCTTCTTCTTCTTCTTCTTCTTCTTCTTCTTTTCCCTTTCCGCTTGGCAGCAGTTTTCCAATCTTACTTTGTTTTTTTTCGTTTCCTTCACTTAGCCTTTCTCACGCCTTCTTCCACCTTCCACTTGTTTTCTTTATCTTTCTTGACACTCCTGAGTTAATCTTCCACCCTTATCACAACTTCCCTCCTCTATTTCCCAACCCATCCATCCCCACCCCCAACTCATCCATCCCCACGGCCCTCCCCAATAAATGGCCCATCTTCACACCACGACTCAGTGGACCGGCCCGCCGCCCCGCCCCTTCACACCCACTGCCCAATCAATCGACTATAAACTTGGAGCAAACCACTACCTACGTCTGCTCAGATGCCGCGTGAGAGATAAGACGGGTCTGAGGTGCAGAGCTGTCTCGTTGCAACACCTCTACGTATCAATTATGGACGATACCAGCGATCATTTGCCCAGTGGAGTGATCGTATGTGAAGACTTTGTTGCACCTCCACGTCTTCTCTCTCTTCCTCCCCTCACCGATTCCCCCCCTTCCCCTTACCTTCACGCATCCCCCACCTCCCATTTCCCCTCCTTCCCTCCCCAGATCCCTACCATCTAATTTTCCTGAGACGATAAAAGCAAGACAGGACAGGACCATCACTCCCACCCTCCTAACCACCCCATACCCCATTTTCTTTCCCCCTATTGAATCACTATTCCCCTTCCCCAACCTCGACTCCCTCCCTTCTCCCCCGTCAACCACAACATCCCTTCCTCGCCAACTCCACCAAAATCGTGTCTATTACCCTATCTTAGGACATGACTAAATGGTGATCTTTGTTTCCTGAAGAAAAAACTCCACCATTATCACTTTTTCCCCCAAACCTGAGTACATTCCATCTTCCCAGCCCCCTCACCCACTCATCTTCCCAGCCCCCTCACCCACTCATCTTCCCAGCCCCCTCACCCACTCATCATCCCAGCCCCCTCACCCACTCCACTAACCAGGGTCACCTTTGCGTTGTGGAGAGATTCCATTGACACCTGGAGGGTGTTCCGGGGGTCGACGCCCCCGCGGCCCAGTCTTTGACCAGGTCTCCCGGTGGATCAGGGCCTGATCAACCAGACTGTTGGCTGCAAGTAGTCCAACGTACGAACCACAGCCCGGCTGATAGGGTACTGACTTTAGGTATCTGTCCAATGAATGAATACTGTCTACCACACACTCCATGGTATGTGTTTGAATGAATACTGTCTACCAAACACACTCCATGGTATGTGTTTGAATGAATACTGTCAACCACACACTCCATGGTATGTGTTTGAATGAATACTGTCTACCAAACACACTCCATGGTATGTGTTTGAATGAATACTGTCTACCACACACTCCATGGTATGTGTTTGAATGAATACTGTCTACCACACACTCCATGGTATGTGTTTGAATGAATACTGTCTACCACACACTCCATGGACAAGCCCAGCATTTCTGTTGGGGTAATGCTGACAATATTTTTTCATTCGTTAAAATTTGAACGTTGTTGTGTGACCACAATGAGTTTAATGCTTGTTAATGGGTATAATTAATACATCCCCATCCCCATACATCCCCATCCCCATACATCCCCATCCCCATACATCCCCATCCCCATACATCCCCATCCCCATACATCCCCATCCCCATACATCCCCATCCCCATACATCCCCATCCCCATACATCCCCATCCCCATACATCCCCATCCCCATACATCCCATACATCCATCCATACATCCCCTATCCCATACATCCCCATCCCCATACATCAGCATCCTCCACTCACTACAGTCTGGACCTCCTCTGCCCCCTTTTCCCAACTATCACCTTCTCTTCCTTCCCCACTATCATCCTCTCTTCCTTCCCCACCATCACCCTCCCTCCCTTCCTTCCCCACCATCACCCTTCCTTCCCCACCATCACCCTTCCTTCATTCTCCACTATCACCCTCCCTTCCTTCCCTACCATCACCCTCCCTTCCTTCCACACCATTACCCTCCCTTCCTTCCCCACCATCACCCTTCCTTCCTTCCCCGCTATCACCTTCCCTTCCCCACCATCACCCTTCCTTCCCCACCATAACCCTCCCTGCCTTCCTCACCATCACCCTCTCTTCTTTCCCCGCTATCACCATTCCTTCCTTCATCACAATCACCATCCCTCCCTTACTTCCCCACTAACACCCTCGCTTCCTTCCCCACCATTATCCTCCCTTCCTTCCCCACCATCACACTCCCTTCCCACCATCACCCTCCCTTCCCCGCCATCATCCTTTCTTCCTTTCCCTCCATCATTCTACCTTCCTTCCCCACCATCACCCTCCCTTCCTTCCCCACCCTCACTCTTCCCTTCCTTCCCACCATCATCCTACCTTCCTTCCCACCATCACCCTTCCCTTCCTTCCTCACCATCACCCTCCCTTCTCCACCATCATTCTCCCTTCCATCATCTCCATCAACCTCCCTTCCCCACCATCACCCTCCCTTAATTCTCCACCATCACCCTCCCTTCCTTCTTCCCCATCGTCCTTCCTTCCCCACCATCACCCTCTGTTCCTTCCCCACTATCACCCTCCCTCCCTTCCTTCCCCACTATCACCCTCTCTCCCTTCCTTCCCCACTATCACCCTCTCTCCATTCCTTCCCACCATCAACCTTCCCTTCCTCCTCCCCACCATCACTCTCCCTTCATTCCCCACCAACACTCTTCCCTTCCTTCCTCGCCATCACCCTCCCTTCCTTCTCCACTATCACCCTTCCTTCCCCACAATAACCTCTCTTCCTTCTCTACCATCACCCTCCCTTCCTTTCCCACCATTATTCTTCCTTCCTTCCCCACCATCACCCTCCCTTCCTTCCCCACCATCACCCTCCCTTCCTTTCCCACCATCACCCTCTCTTCCTTCCCCACCATCACCCTCCCTTCCTTCCCCACCATCACCCTCCCTTCCTTTCCCACCATCACCCTCTCTTCCTTCCCCACCATCACCCTCTCTTCCTTCCCCACCATCACCTTCCCTTCCTTCCCCACTATCACCCTCTCCTCGCCACCATCATCCTCTCCCTACCAACATTCTCCCCTTGTTTACCCCTCTACCTGACAGTATCATAGTCAGGCTAAGATCATGTACACAGCAAGAGGTTTGGCCATTTTTACAGATCTATCGTCTCACTGCTTTCACAAGCCTTTTTTGGAACAATCTTTCTCAATTCTGTGATAAGGAAACTATGCGGAGAAAACATGGAAATAGTTTTCAAGTATTATATGTACTCTTGAAGAACGTATGTACTCTTGGAAAACGTATGTTCTTTTAGAGAACTTATGTAGTCTTGAAGAACGTATGTACTCTTGGAAAACGTATGTACTCTTAGAGAACTTATGTACTCTTGAAGAACGTATGTACTCTTGGAAAACGTATGTACTCTTAGAGAACTTATGTAGTCTTGAAGAAGGTATGTACTCTTGGAACAATTTCTTTGAGGTGGACTAATTTAATTTACTCTAGACAAAATAATGGGACGTTTAAAAAATAAAAAATGAGTAATCATCGTCGTGAGAATTCCTTTAATTAGATTCTTCCTCAAGCGCTTAAAATTCTTCTAATCGCACATTCTCAAAAATATTTCTTATCTTAGGCCAACTAAATCCTTCTCATACCTAGGCCTAAAAAATCCGCTTTCTTCCAGTTTCACAAAATCCGTCTTATCTTTGGTGCTCAAAATCCTTCTTAACCCCCCAGATGCTCAAAATCTTAATTTATAAGAGCCTTTAAATCCTTCTCTCCCAAGGGCTCGAAATCTATCTTTTCCCACCTGCTCAGAAATCCTTCATATTGTTACGCCTGAGTTGTCTTATGAACTTACTCTAACTGAACTTACATTAAAGTTCCGAGCGTGGAAAGTGACTAAAGTTTCTGCAAGATCATGATTGCAGGACATATATCTCATAGTGAATATTCGCTGAAAGGTGAGTATTTCTCCTTCAGAAATATATATACACCGAGATGTGCATGTATGTCTCGGTGTATTTACACAGGTGTACATATCTCTGACTATAATAAGAGTGTATATCACTGATTGTATATACACAGAGAGATGTCTGTCTATATATATTTCGAGAGGTTGCTTATCTCTCCGCGTATATACATAGATGCATATGCATACGAGAGATTTATGCTACTAATCGTATATACATCGATTGTATATACATTGCATATACATCCTACTGTATATACATCGAGAGGTGTATACCTCACTGTATATACACTGAGAGTTTACTCTAATCACCGGTACACAGCCGGCATGTAGCCTTAATGAGCAGTATACATGATAGACCAAATTAAACCTAATAAGCCAATTTATCAGACCACACCGAATAATAATACACTAAAATGTCATTATCTCCTGCTCCCTTATCTTATTCAATTTTATATACAAATAAATCGTATCACTACTGCCATTAACGAAAACAGAATTCCATTAACGTTTTTTTATACGTCTATTGCTATCGTCATTTAATATCTTACACTACTGTCCAAAGTATCATAAATTATATTCTGTAGAGAAGTTTTTCTCAGCATTACACTATAATTTTCCACGTCGCTTATCTTGTGTCGTGTTAATTTTTTTTTTTTTTGCGTTATCGTAACATTTAATGACGTCCTGTCATCTCTGAGGAAAAATGGAAATATTGTTCTTGTTTTGGCCGAGATAACATCAGCCCCTTCCTGTCTTCCTGTCAAAGAATGAGGCAAGTTGTCTTTCTTTCTGGTTGTCTCGTGTATATATTTTCAGGGTATATACACATATGTAAACTTTAATTCCAGTTTTAGGAATTCCCCTCCCCCCCCCAAAAAAAAAAAAATAATTAGCCTGAATATTCAGATGTAAGGGTGTAATAAACACTGGTTAGTGGTATAAACGAACCCACAGGGAGACAATAAAAGAGAAGATGAGAAGAATACTGCATATTTCGGCCTCAAACTGAGGCCTTCGTCAGTAGTTTACAGATGAGGACCTTTGTCGTAGACATAAAAAAAATATTGTCTTCATTTTCTCC
This sequence comes from Cherax destructor, assembly GCA_009830355.1. NCBI lineage: Eukaryota > Metazoa > Arthropoda > Malacostraca > Decapoda > Parastacidae > Cherax > Cherax destructor. Next base: position 27,624 of record WNWK01000386.1, read on the forward strand.
AAGTGAGTTAGCTCCTTCCAAAAATATGTTTATATATATATATATATATATATATATATATATATATAGTCTCTATAAAATTGTGTAAGCAGTGCAGATAAAAATATAGAGAACATTTTTTAGCACATATACAGTTTCTCATCGCAGCAGAGTTACTAAAAAAAAACATTCACCATTACTTGCACGAGAGCTGTAATATTGCAATATACATTATTACGAAGAACATGTCTGGGATTTCTTATATATATATATATATATATATATATATATATATATATATATATATCGTTATGCTAAGTCACATGCTTGCGATATCTAATATAAATCATATTTACACATTTAGAATATCTAAGATGTACCACATTTACATGTCTGGTTTATCTAATGATTATCTTGGCTCTCAGTAACCTGCTCAGGGTATTAAGTGAGTCAAGTGTTGCCATGTTATATGTCTATGATGCCAACTGCATGGCTTATTGCACTTGCTGCTTCGGGAGAATCACTAATGATGTGAGACGAGAGAGAGAGAGAGAGGAGAGAGAGGAAAGAGATAGATAGATAGATAGAGAGAGAGAGAGAGAGAGAGAGAGAGAGATAGCCGTGAGAAGACCTGAAGAAGAACCAGGTGCCGTTTATGAAGCACTGCTACCTAACAGCTACTTTTCAATATACTTTCCTATCTATCTACCTGTTTACCTACCTACCTACCCACCTACCTACCTACCCACCCACCTACCTACTTACCTACCTCCTCCTCCCACCTCCTCCTCCTACCTACCTCCACCTACCTCCTCCTACCTCCTCCTACCTACTTACCTATCCACCTTCCTACCTACCTATCCACCTACCTTTCTACCCACCTACCTATCTACCTATCCACCTACCTACCTACCTACCTACCCACCTACCTACCTACCTACATAACTACCTACCTACTGCTGCCTTTCATCTAAGCAACTTATTATTATGATCCGGTGTCTGGGAGGTGCCGGCAGGCAGAATTTACATTCTTCTCTCTCTCTCTCTCTCTCTCTCTCTCTCTCTCTCTCTCTCTCTCTCTCTCTCTCTCTCTCTCTCTCTCTCTCTCTCTCTCTCTGTCATGTCATAATTCAAAGCACAACTACCATCTGCTGATAACATAAAACGCAAGAATGAGAAAAAGCGAAGAAAACTCTCCATTCTTCTCCGGCCAATAGCCCAAGTCTTGGAGCCTGGGAGAACAGGTGACAAATCCGGGGCATGATATAGCCGCTATGACTGTCAACGGGGAAGACGCAGACGAGGCCGAGGACTCGTCTCAAGAAGGAGATGGGAAGTGTCGGATTTACGTTAAGTCTTTCTTGATGTTACGGATAGGAGCGAGGTTCTCTAAAGGAGGATGAGAATTCCCCCGTGAGCGGGGATTGATCCGCGGGAGGTGAAGGGCTACGGTCCCCAGGGGACCGTGGAAGCTCTTGGACCATTGTTGGGGAATTGAGTCAGCCTGGGTTGGCGAAGGGGGTTCTTATGGAGGAATAACCGTAAAGCAAGTCGAAGCGTGGTCGGTCGTCTAGTCGGTGGTGTGGGAGGAGGGAAGAAGGGGGAAGGGAGGGAGAATTCTCGCTGGAGCTTCTGGAAAATAACTGTGACGCCAGGCGGAAGATTGAAGGTATTGCTGGAGTGCAGGTGAACGGGCAGGCAGTATAAACATGTCAAGTAGGGTGGGTGAGAGCTAGAGGTTGGGGAGAAGACGGTAAGCGACTGACGGTGGCGCAATACCTTAAGTGAAGCGGCTTCGCAGTGGCACTGGCAGCCTGTCTTAGAGGAACAACTCGTAGTTGATGGTATTTTTTTTTTTCAATGAACCGGCCGCATCCCACCGAGGCAGGGTGACCTAAAAAGAAAAAGGAGAAGGGGTTACTAACCCCTTGCTCCCGGCATTTTAGTCGCCTCTTGATATTATTATTATTATTATTATTATTATTATTATTATTATTATTATTATTATTATTATTATTATTATTATTATTATTATTATTATTATTATTATTATTACCACACTTTAAAATGAGCGCTAAACCTGTATTGATGATGGAGAGAGAACCAAATGTTGCCCAGCAAAACTAGAAGAAACCTGACACAAGGTAACCCAAGAAAATTATACATCACCAGGGGATGTATAACCTCTGAAGGTTTAGCGCTTCTCAGTCAATACAATAAGAAAAAATAATGTGGTAGAATACCGGGATGGATAAAACTGGCTGAAACACAGAAGAGAGTAAAGACATAAATAGAGAAGCAACAGACTGGAATGACAGTTAAAGAGGAGTGCCACTGGGATTCAATCGCTAGAGTGGAAGAAGGGAGCGCATGGCTCAAGTGGTAGCGCCTTTGGCTCACAACTAAGGGGACCCCCGGTTCAGTCCTGACGCGAGTGGAATCGTTGAGTATGTTTCTTTACACCTGCTCACCTAGAAGTAAGTAGTTGCCTAGGTGTTAGCCGACTCATGAGTTAGACACACATGCAACACGTAGGTGTCAAGACAGGAAATGATCGCCTTAAAATTACCTCTCCCTTTCTACTGTCTCCGCTGTTATAATCGCCTGTATTTAACTAAAGAAATCTGTTGGGTCCTGCGGTTGGTGTCTGATCACCATTAGGCCTCAACTAGAAGAACAAAGTCGATCTTGTACTCCGATCTTAACTATGAATGATGGAAGGGTGCCATGGGTGTGACTGAGATAAACAGGTCCTTGACACCCACTGAGACTCTCTTTATCAGATGGTGGAGTAAGTTGTTAGTGGATGTGGATGGCTGAAGACTGGCCCTCCCTCCAGTCTTAAGACCTGCTGCCGCTATACAAGACGAGCTAAGTCTACCACTAACTGTACTGTGTGCGTACTCACCTAGTTGTACTCACCTAGTTATGGTTGCAGGGGTCGAGTCTCAGCTCCTGGCTCGGCCTCTTCACTGGCCGCTACTCGGTCACTCTACCCGCTCCGTGAGCTTTATCATACCTCTCCTTAAAGCTATGTATAGATCCTGCCACTTCCCAGACTATTCCACTTCGGTGTGTGTGTGTGTGTGTGTGCGTGCGTGCGTGTGTGTGTGTGTGTGTGTGTGTGTGTATGTGTGTGGGGGGCAACCTAACCTTACTTTACCACGTTAATATTCACAAGTGATTCCAAACGTCACTTTTTTAACGTTTGCTGGCTTGCGTTGGAAAGCTCATACAAACGTTCAAATCCACACGCTTATCACTATTGGTGCGAGGCACCAGGGTTGCGTGTGTGAGAGAGTGAGTGAGGGGAGAGGGAGGGGACAACAGTCTCAGAGCTTCATATATAGAGGGGAACGAATCACCGTGAAAATGGCTGTAACATCTGACTAACTAATGTTAACTCTATGGCATTCAATTTATGATATATTTTCCTATTTCCCCAGCGATCAGGGCGGTGGTGGGCTGTCCACTGGTCCTGGCAGGGAGTCCCAGACCAGGGCAGTGGTGGGCTGTCCACTGGTCCTGGCAGGGAGTCCCAGACCAGGGCAGTGGTGGGCTGTGCACTGGTCCTGGCAGGGAGTCCCAGACCAGGGCAGTGGTGGGCTGTCCACTGGTCCTGGCAGGGAGTCCCAGACCAGGGCAGTGGTGGGCTGTGCACTGGTCCTGGCAGGGAGTCCCAGACCAGGGCGGTGATGAGCTGTCCACTGGTCCTAGCAGGGAGTCCCAGACCAGGGCGGTGATGGACTGTCCACTGGTCCTGGCAGGGAGTCCCAGACCAGGGCGGTGATGAGCTGTCCACTGGTCCTAGCAGGGAGTCCAAGACCAGGGCAGTGGTGGGCTGTGCACTGGTCCTGGCAGGGAGTCCCAGACCAGGGCGGTGGTTTGCAGTCCATTGGTTTGTGTGGGACAGATAATCGATAGTTTTAGTGGTTTAAAATAAGCTTGGAGGAGATAGTATGGAAAGTGTGAGTTATAGTGGGCCGAGGGAGGGAGGGTGAAAGTTAAGGGAGGCGGGAGAAAGGTTGGGAGCAGGTATACTGGTAGGTAGGTAAGCAGGTAGGTAGGTATGTAGGCAGGTAAGTAAACAGGTAGGCTGGTGGGCGGAAGGAAGAGAAAGAAAAATGGAATAAAGGGAGTTTGGGAAGAGACAGAGTTAAGGGGAAAATTGTGACAGGAGAGTGGGAGGAAGGTAGAGAAAGAAAGCGTTGAGAGAGAGTGAGAGAGAGAGGCAGGTAGGACGAGAGAAAGAGTGAGAGAGGAGGGGGAGATAGGGAGAGGAAGAAGGAAGAGAAGGAGGGAGGATGGATGGTGGAGGGTTGAGATAGAGAGCAAGTCACAACTGCTAGACTGACTGACCAACTCAGACAACGTCGACGTTAGTGGAAAGGCCATTGTCAGATGAATGCCCTTGGAATGCCGGCTGGAAAAGGGTTGAATTTATGAAAGGGGAAAGGATTTAACCCTTGAACAGGGTGGTGGCTTGTTTTATTGACTTTGAGAGATGGTATTGACGTTGAGTTTATATGTGAATGAACAGATGAGGGGAGATGATCGAGTATCTGGAAATTACTATTATTATTATTATTATTATTAGTAGTAGTAGTAGTAGTAGTAGCAACAGGAGTCGTAGTCGTACTAGCCGCAGTAGTAGTAGTAGTAGTAGCAGCAGCAGTATTTGTAGTAGTATTAATATTATAATTATTATAATAATAATAATAATAATTATTATTATTATTATTATTATTATCATTATTATATTTATGGTAAAGCCCTAAGCCGAGGTACTCATGCTCATCTATGGAAATCGAGAATAGTTCCAATTCCTTGGATCAAAAGCTCCTCACCAGCATCCCGAGCCTCTGGGAAGCAGTTTACTCTATCTGTAGGCGAGGAGTGTGAGGTGCCGGCCGGGTTTAGCCTTCAGACGGACGCTGAGCAGGAAGGAAAATTTTTGCTTTCTCACTTGTCCCTCAACTTTCCTCCCCTCTCTCCCCTTCCCTCCCCTCCCTTCCCCTCCCCTCCCCTCCTTCACGTTTGTCCCTCTTCCAACCCCAGTAACCCCCATCCACACGCCCACAGCCCCCTCCTCAACACCCCTCCACCGTTGCCGTGGACCAGGCGGGACCCAGACAGTAACGGCCCTCCGTTAATAGATATTAATAAGGGGGCTTGGAGGCCGTTTATGAGTCCTCGCCGCTTAATAGCTGTGTGCTTTGAACAAATATGACTTTTATTGGAACGTAAATTATTCCATTAGACGATTTACAGCCATTTACTTCATGCGCGATGGTCACATTTTATTGTGTAAAAGAGCGGGCTAAAGCGAAGCTAATGAGAGTGATTCCAGGACGGGTTCTCCCTCCAGTTGGCTGGATTCCTACCCCACTCCAGCGCCAGTGATCACTCCCCATTATAAACTTGTGCGGGATTATATGTACTGCAACCTATCTCACATCAACTTATTGCTGCAAGCTAACATTCGAGAGGAGGGGGATTTTTCACCGAGGGTTTGTATGATGGAGGTTCACTGGTAAGGGTGGTGCTGATGGTAGTTGGGGAGATGATGGTGGTAGTGGTGGTGGTTGAGGGGTGACAGATGGATTTGGTGGTGGTTGAAGTTGTAATTGTGAGGAAGGGTGGTGATGATGGTGGCAGTGATACATAGATTTGGTGATAGGTAGGGTAGTGGTTGTGGCTGTGATTGTATGGAGGGAGGGGTATTGGTGATGGTTGTGATTGTTGGGAATGATGATCGAGCTGGTGCTGGTACTGGTAGTGGCAGTGTTGGTGACTGTTCACGTTTGCCACTGTGGCTCTCATATTTTTCGAAAGCAGAAGTAGCAGGGTAGCAATGTCAACAGCAGAATAAAAGTCTACAAGAGAATCAGCAGGTGTAAAATTCACAGATGTCAAGAAGATTGTTTAGAAAGCTAATAGAGAGGTTTACCCGATTTCCGAGCCACCATCCCGCTAAGAGAGAGCTCCGCCTGGCCGTCGGGAAGAATTATCCAGGTAGTCTCTTAAGAACTATCCACGTAGCCTGTAAGAACTATCCAGGTAGTCTGAAAAAATATACAGGTGGTTTCAAAGGCTATCCAAAAAATCTATAGGCGCTATCCGATAAATTGGATAAGTAGTTTTGAAGTACTATCCAGGTAACGTGGAAGAACTATCCAGATAGACTGGAAGCTCTGTCCAAGCACTCTGGAAGAATTCTCCAAGTAGTCTTGAAGGACTATCCAGGTAACCTAGAATTAAACTACAAACAAGAAGGAAGGATTCTCCGGTTACTATGCACAGACATCTCAGAACTGCTTCACCATCGAGAAAAAAAAGTTATAATAGCTACATAGATGGTCAGAAAAGTTTTTTTCGTGTAAGAGAAAAAAATACATTACGAGCAACTTGAAATTATTGCGAAGAAAAACCTATAATACACCCCAAGACACCAGAAACCCAACATGGCAGCCACTTGAGCCTGAGGTGAGGGTAGTATATTAGCTCCAGCGCAACTACCGAAGGCGTAACTTGGTTAGCACCCACCCGGAGTTTAAGCTTGAAATCTTTAACTAGACAGGGAATGCTACGAATCAAGCTGAGGCGGAGAGAAGGAATTTTCTCGGGATCAGAACGCTTGAGTCCGGATTGTTGCTGAAGAAGCTTTTACTGGGTCAACGTATCTTGTTTACTAAATGATGGCGCGATGAATCTCTAACAGAGAGAAAAGTTTTTTTTTTTTTTTCAAATTTAAAGCTTGTTCTGCAGCATGTGTCTTTTCTTCAACAAATCATTAAAAAAAAAAAGCGATCTTGGAGACACAACGAAGAATTTGTTACAGTGATACGTTGTGGATATAAAGCCAGGCATTCACCTCGACGCGTTCAAGATCAACGAGAAAGCAAACTTAAAATATCAAATTGTCTTGCTATGACTACTTATGTGGAGGTGAATATGTTTAAGAGACCAAAATTATCATTCAAAAGTGCCTTGAGTTTCCAGCTGAGGGATCCTAGAGGTTGGCTGACAGGAAGTGCTTAGAATACGTTCAGCACAAGTGGCCAATAAACTTTGCATGATAATGGACTTTGAGTCAGCTTCTCAAAGCTGAGTGTATAATGTGTGCTTCTGTCTGTCAGTGAGATGGTGGGATAATTAGCTACCAGTTGACACACACACACTTGGTCTGACATGTACAAATTTAAGAAAATCGGGGAAGGCAAAGAAGACCGAAAACAGAGTACAGGCTCGGGGGACAAAGGCTGCAAGCCTCTCGGAAAAAGAAAAACCTCGTGGTGAGAATAGTTCGCCTGAGAAGCACCCAACTGAATAACTGCTTCAGCAAACGCGAGAATGGAAAATTTAGTGGTAGCATTCAGGAATGTCAACAAGGAGACATTCACAACACTATGCACGGCACATGTTAGACTCATCTTGTAGTGTGCAGCTCCAGTATGGAACCCACATCTCATAAGGCATGTAGAGAGGCTAGAAAAAGTGCAAGGTTTGCAACACGACTAGTGCCAGAAATGAGGGTTATGAGCTATAAGGAGAGCCTACAGCAACTAAACCTGACGAATTAGAGGAAAGAAGAACCTGGAGTGACATGGTTACGACTTTCAAACTACTGAGAGGAAATGACGGGGTGAACAGAAGTTTGTTTGAGAGGCGGGTCTCAGGTACATGGGGGCACAGCTATAGGCTGCAAACACAGTTGAGGTACAGGAATATTAGCAAATACTTTTTTAGCCTTAGAGTGGTCAAGAAATGGAACTACCTAAACAGTAAAGGGGTTTTGGCAGAATTCTTACATAGTTTTAACAATATGTATGACAGGGCTAGAAGTGAACACAATAGCGGCCAGCAGAGAGGCTAGTCTAGGAGCACAGCCTCGACCCTTGCAACCACAGATAGGTGAGTACAAATAGATGGGTACAAACTGACACATAAAAACACAGCTGGAAGTTGGAAGCATAGATATTCACAGGTATGTTAGGAAATGTTTCTTCAGCCTTAGAGTATTCAGGAAGTGGAACGACTTGGAAAGTGGAGTGATGGAGGCAGAATCCATTCAGTGAGTGATGGAATCCAATAGAGCTCTCGAAGCAAGGCGAGAATGAAACCATTAGCGGCCAGCGAGGAGGCGGGACCCGGAGCTGAGACTCGACCCCCTGCAATCATTTATAAGTGAGTACACACTAGGCGAGTACATACTAGGTGAATACACACTAGGTAAACACACAATAGGTGAGTACAAGTAGATGAATAAACAGGGCGTGGGTGGTGACTGTTGAAACAGGAAATGTTCAGTAGCGAGTCTTTGTCTCTCTCAGCTGCTGCGTCAGTGATACATTTATTAGCGTCCACACCTGCTCGTTAACTCACACCTCTTACCATTAATTGCATCGCCTTAAATCATTCACTTATAAGTTCAACAGTCTGTTTGCGGAGGTCGCTTTCACATCCTGCTTTCCCTTTGAAGAACCCCCCTCCTCGGGAACTTCCTTGAAGAACTCCTCCTCGGGAATTTCCTTGAAGAACCCCTCCTCGGGAATTTTCTTGAAGAACCCCTCCTCGGGAACTTTCTTGAAGAACCCCTCATCTGGAACTTCCTTGAAGAACCCCTCCTCAGGAACTTCCTTGAAGAACCCCTCCTCAAGAACTTTCTTGAAGAACCCCTTCTCAAGAACTTCCTTGAAGAACCCCTCATCTGGAACTTTTCTGAAGAACCCCTTCTTAAGAACTTCCTTGAAGAACCCTCCTCAAGAACTTCCTTGAAGAACCCCTCCTCAGGAACTTCCTTGAAGAAAACCCTTGAGGAACTCACCCCCACCCTTGAGGAATGCTCTTGAGAAACTCCCTTGAAAATTATTTTTTTAGGAAGCTTCTTGAAGAACTCTTCTGTGGAGCCCTCCTGAGGAGACCTCTTGAGGAGCCCTCTTGAGGAGCCCACTTGAGAAGCCCTCTTGAGTATGCCTCTTGAGGAGCCCTCTTGAGGAATCCTCTTGAGTAGCTCCCTTAAGTAGCCCTCTTGAGGAGCCCTTTTGAGTAGCTCCCTAGTGTAGCCCCCTTGAGGAACCCTCTTGAGTAGCTCCCTTGAGTAGCCCTCTTGAGGAACCCTCTTGAGTAGCTCTTTTGAGTAGGCCTTTTGAGTAGCCCTCTTGAGGAACCCTCTTGAGTAGTTCCCTTGAGTATCTCTCTTGAGGAACCCTTTTGAGTAGCTCTCTTGAGTAGCCCTCTTGAGCAGCCCTCTTGAGGAGCCCTCTTGAGGAACCTTCTTGAGGAACCCTCTTGAAAAACCCTCTTGAGAAATCCCTTGATTAACCAACCCCCTTCTCTTCCTGCCGCCTATTGGAACCCTCTTGAGGATCTTCTCCTGCCTACAACTTCGATAAACCCGCTTCAGGAGCCCCCGTACTTACCAGCCACTTTATGGAACCCCCCCCTTTCCCACCTGTCACCCCTGAGGAACCCCTATCCCTCCCCCCCCCATCTTGAGCAACTCCCTCCCACATATAAAACCTAATGAGCCAGGGATTCAGCCATTTACCAAGTCCACGATACTGATTCAGAATGTGCTTTATAGATTCACGAAATCGTAATGACACGATTGCAAACAAACCATACCACGGGTGGGGTTCGAACCTGCGGGTTCTAACCCCACTCGTGGTATGGTTTGGTGTGCTTTATGGATGCCTTCCCTTCCTTGTTATTTGCCTCCCGAAACGTCGGAAGTCCTGCTACCTTATGAATCCTGTCCTCGTTGCCACCAATTATTATCTGTCTTCTTACTCCTACTGATTCGCTTCGCGTTATTTACCGAGGTTATTCATGCTGAGACTTACATCTACTTGTTTCTCGAGGGTCGTGATCGTTTTCTCTTCTACACTCTGTAACTGTTGCTTTTCTCATTTCTTCCTTTCTCTTTTAGTTTCTCTTGTGTCTTCCTGTTTCTTTTGTGAGTCTTAATTTTTTTCGTGTGTGTTTCTTGAATTCACTTGTGCCCTTGATTACTTTTTTTTTTTCTTAATTTGTCTGGCGTTTCTTATTTGTGTGTATTTCTTAATTTGTCTTTCACTTTTAATTGCTCTCATGGCTTTTGTTTTTCTCAATTTTTATCTTATGTTTCTTAGCATCTCTTATGTATTTGGTTACCGTGTTTTCCTTAATTTATCTTGGATTTCTTTGTTTCTATTGTGTTTATTTTTATCTTCTGTTTTACTTCTCAATTCTTTTAATTTCTTATGTCAGTTTTTCCTATAATTCTTTACAGGGGTCTACCTAGTGGGACGTGCTGGATTAGTGGTAAAAGTGGAGGGACGATAGAGAGGGAAGAACTGCGTGAGTGGGAGGTGGAGTTGAGAGAGAGGGTAGAACTGCGTGAGTGGGAGGTGGAGTTGATAGAGAGGGTAGAACTGCGTGAGTGGGAGGTGGAGTTGATAGAGAGGGTAGAACTGCGTGAGTGGGAGGTGGAGTTGATAGAGAGGGTAGAACTGCGTGAGTGGGAGGTGGAGTTGATAGAGAGGGTAGAACTGCGTGAGTGGGAGGTGGAGTTGATAGAGAGGGTAGAACTGCGTGAGTGGGAGGTGGAGTTGATAGAGAGGGTAGAACTGCGTGAGTGGGAGGTGGAGTCTAGGAGAAAGATGAGGTTTGGCAGGGAGAGAAGGGCAACTGAGGCAGCAGGGATGGAGAAAGTGTTTGGGAGGGATGTCGAGGGGTATTAAGAGGAGACATCGGGATTGAAGGGAGCGTTGACGTGAGTAGCGTGAGGAAGCCATGGTAAAGAAATGGTAGCGACAGAGAAAGGGGAGTTTAAAAAGGGGTAGGGTATTAAGGGGCAAAAGGAATTTGGAGGACGTCCTGCTGGAGAAATGGGCAGATACCAATAGCCACTTGATAAAAGTTTACATAAAAAACAAATCTGTACAACTAAGTGGAACTTTCACTGACCGTCTACGTTCAACCAGACATCTGAACTTTCACTGACCATCTACGTTCAACCAGACATCTGAACTACTGCAAACACGTGAAGTCTCTTCAACTGTATTCCTTGGAATGTAGATGAGAAAGGAGGAAATGGTACCAAACCTGTACACCAAAATCACTCCATCTGAAAACTAGAGTCTTAGCCGACGGTGCAGAATAGCAGAGTGCGTCGAGTACAGTAAGAAAAAACTCGATGAGGTCCCCGACGTTTCAACGCCCTCCGTCTGTGCATGAGGATTACCAACTAACCTCTGGCTGTCTTCAAGAGAGAACTTGACAAATTCCTCAAATTAGTTCCTGACCAGCCAGGGTGTGATTCGTATGGTTGACTTCTTGTGGCCAGTAGTAACAGCTTGTTTGATCAGGCCTTGATTCATCAAGAGGCCTGGTCTGTGATTAGGCCACAGGGGCATTCATTCCCCCAGAACCATTCTTCAGTATGTGTCTTGGCGGAGGAACGAGTCTCTGTTGTGGACTGGGGGGATCGAAACGTGGGTGCGATTGGAGAAATACACAATTGCTCTGCGGGGTATTTATTAGGTAAAAAAGGTCGTGTCGTCTGCCAGTGTATCCTACCAGTTCAGTGTCCATATCATGACTACTCATGCCCTCAGGCGTGGCGAGGTTTGAACTCATACACAGGTCAGCGTCCTGACCTTTCAATGACTCGACTTAACAACCATCACATTCTTAAGCCGTAACAGTCCCTTACATACGTAACACAACATTGACACTTCAGCTCTCGTTGCACTGAATGAGCCACACAAGTTTAGAACTTTACTTAAGCAAACAAATTTATTCATTCATTAAAATATAGAATGAGGGATGTTTTCACCTGTTATCTTCCTGTTGATGGTATAGACCGGGATCATCATCCCCGATGCCCGATCTCATAACAGTTTTCCAGTTGATGATCCTGATAACTGAGGCTGCAGGATAACACGTTAGTGATATATAAGAAAGTTGTATTACTGAATACTGGTACTGTAACATAAGCTACAGTACTGGGGACTGGTGGTCCACCTAACAGTGGTACCGGGGGTTGATTCATCTAGAAAACGTGTTGAGCCTTTCAAGTGAGGGAAAGAGGTGCCTCAATGCTTATAATGAGTTCTTTGAACCAAAGAACTGGAGATTTATTCGCGATTGAGTCCCATTTCCTAGGTGCTGTATGAGTCCCATGGGTTTAGCACTTCCCCATAACTATAATAATAATGACAACAACAACAATAATAACTAATGCCAGGATAAGGTTGAATCTTAGCTTTCTCATAATCCACACAAATATCTTAATCGGTGTTGTGATTGGATAAAAGATTTTTGAAGCATTATAGATCTGGGAACACACATCATCACTCGACATCATCACTCTCTGGGACCAACCCTAGATGGATCAAAATTTTCACTCAGCTAGGTAGCGAAGTGTGGCATGACTTTTTTGTTAATATCACAGACTTCACTGGGTGTACCATTTTATTCCGTGGAAATCGCACAGTTCACACCGCATGGTCAATTATTACCGTAGCAACAGCACACCAATACTTAGTGTGAATGAGGACAGCAAGGCAAAGAAAGTCTCCAGAGTGATGTGAACTCACGGTCGTCAGTTCTCTTTTGAGAGTTTGTACGATGAAGCAAAGCATCAGAAAATATTATTAGAGAAAGCCACACGTACAACAACAGGCCTTCATATAACGCTCTGCTTAGAGCGAAACGTTGCCCACATAAAATTTTATTTTCTGAATACTTATGTCTTTGTTCACGTTACATCTGGTCTTGCTTTGGAGCAGTGAAAGCTGCTATCTTTTCTTACATCCTCATATGGTCGGCGATTAATTATTTTTTCATTGTCTCGTCGAAGAATTTATTGAAAAAGGTGATTATTTTTATTATTATTATTATTATTATTATTATTATTATTATTATTATTGGTGTTGTTGTTGTTGTTGCATTCTCAAGAAAACGTTGAGGAACATGGAGGAGAGTGCTGTCGGGGTGAGTAATGACTTGCGTATCAGGCGAGGCGATTGTGACTTGATCAATTGTGTGTTGGTTGAAGGACTTTGGCTCACATCTGAGGTGGTTTGTGTAGTGGCCTACTTTCCCTCCATGCTCATCAAGTCTCCTCCATGCTCTTTTGTATTCATCAAGCCCTCCATGCTCTCTGATGTTCGTGATGTCCTCTCCATACTCTTCGACGATCCTGATGTCCCACTAGAGTGTGTCACAGAGGAGCCAGATCATCATTACCTTTATCAACTTCTTCTCATATATCATCATTACTCCCATAATTTTATCAGCATCACCACCACCATCACTCCAATCATCATCACCAAAACCACCCTGTTCATCACCACAACAACTAACACCACCACCATTATCCCCACTACCCTCCATCATCAACATGGTCACCACCATCTCATTAACAGTCCAGATACTTGACTCCACCATTAAGACGCTAGCAGCCGAGTCTTCGCCTCTCAATATATCAAATCTGCTCCGACACTCAACATGGCCATCAGAAACGGGTGAGGAGAAATTATATACTAACACGCAGAGCTTCAATTGTAAATCATCCCTGCTTTTAAAAGTCAACGCGATAACAGGGAGTGTTAAACAGTCGTCAACTGCAACAAAAACTGGATGACATTCTGCACTGGAGGAGAGGGTGTGTGTGTGTGTGTGTGTGTGTGTGTGTGTGTGTACTCACCTAGTTGTACTCGCCTAGATGTGGTTGCAGGGGTCGAGTCACAGCTCCTGGCCCCGCCTCTTCGCTGGCCGTTACTAGGTCACTCTTCCCGCTCCATGAGCTTTATCATACCTCTTCTTAAAGTTATGTATGGATCCTGCCTCCATTACATCACTTCCCAGACTATTCCGCTTCCCGACAACTCTGTGACTGAAGAAATACTTCCTAACATCCCTGTGATTCATCTGAGTCTTCAACTTCCAACTGTGACTCCTTTTTGTTGTGTCCCATCTCTGGAACATCCTGTCTCTGTCCACCTTGTCGATTCCTCTCAGTATTTTGTATGTCGTTATCATATCCCCCCTATCTCTCCTGTCCTCCAGTGTCATCAGGTCGATTTCTCTTAACCTCTCCTCGTAGGACATACCCCTTAGCTCCGACACCAGTCTAGTTTCCTTACATGCTTGGCTAGGTGTGGGTTCGAAACTGGTGCTGCATACTCTAATATGGGCCTAACGTACACAGTGTACAGGGTCCTGAACGATTCCTTATTAAGATGTCGGAATGCTGTTCTTAGGTTTGCTAGGCGCCCGTATGCTGCAGCAGTTATTTGGTTGATGTGCGCCTCAGGAGATGTGCACGGTGTTATACTCACCCCAAGATCCTTTGTGTGTGTGCGTGTGTTCACCTAGTTGTGGTTGCAGGGGTCGATTCACAGCTCCTGGCCCCGCCTCTTCACAATAATGCGTGTGTATGTGTACTCACCTATATGTACTCACCTATATGTGGTTGCATGGGTCGATTCATAGCTCCTGGCCCCGCCTCTTCACTGGTCGATACTAATTCACTCTCTCCCTGCTCCATAAGCTTTATCATACCTCTTCTTAAAGCTATGTATGTGTGTGCGTGTGTGTGTGTGTGTGTGTACTCACCTATTTGAGGTTGCAGGGGTCGAGTCATAGCTCCTGGCCCCGCCTCTTCACTGATGTGTGTGTATGAGTGTGTGTGTGTGTGTGTACTCACCTACTTGTGGTTGCAAGGGTCGAGTCATAGCTCCTGGCACCGCGTCTTCACTGGTCGCTACTAGGTCCACTCTCTCCCTGCTCCATGAGCTTTATCATACCTCTTCTTAAAGCTATGTATGGACCTGCCTCCACTACATCACTCTCCAAACTATTCCACTTCCTGACAACTTTATGACTGAAGAAATACTTCCTAACATCTGTGTGTGTGTGTGTGTGTGTGTGTGTGTGTGTGTGTGTGTGTGTGTGTGTGTGTGTGTGTTTGTTTGTGTATGTGTGTGTGTGTGTTTGTTTGTGTGTGTGTGTGACAGATGTGCAAGCATCTTCAATTTACACGCATGAAAGTTGTCCTCGTGAAAAAGGATGATGCTCTACTGAGTGCATCTGTGTCACTACTGAGTCACTAGTGCATCTGTGTCACTACTGAGTCCCTAGTGCATCTGTGTCACTACTGAGTCACTAGTGCATCTGTGTCACTACAGAGTCACTAGTACATCTGTGTCACTACTGAGTCACTAGTACATCTGTGTCACTACTGAGTCACTAGTGCATCTGTGTCACTACTGAGTCACTAGTGCATCTGTGTCACTACTGAGTCACTAGTGCATCTGTGTCACTACTGCGTCACTAGTGCATCTGTGTCACTACTGAGTCACTAGTGCATCTGTGTCACTACTGAGTCACTAGTGCATCTGTGTCACTACTGAGTCACTAGTGCATCTGTGTTACTACTGAGTCACTAGTACATCTGTGTCACTACTGAGTCACTAGTGCATCTGTGTCGCTACTGAGTCACTAGTGCATCTGTGTCACTACTGAGTCACTAGTGCATCTGTGTCACTACTGAGTCACTAGTGCATCTGTGTCATTACTGAGTCACTAGTGCATCTGTGTCACTGCTGAGTCACTAGTGCATCTGTGTCACTACTGAGTCACTAGTGCATCTGTGTCACTACTGAGTCACTATTGCATCTGTGTCACTACTGAGTCACTAGTGCATCTGTGTCGCTACTGAGTCACTAGTGCATCTGTGTCACTACTGAGTCACTAGTGCATCCGTGTCGCTACTGAGTCACTAGTGCATCGGTGTCACTACTGAGTCACTAGTGCATCTGTGTCGCTACTGAGTCACTAGTGCATCTGTGTCACTACTGAGTCACTAGTGCGTCTGTGTCGCTACTGAGTCACTAGTGCATCTGTGTCATTACTGAGTCACTAGTGCATCTGTGTCGCTACTGAGTCACTAGTACATCTGTGTCACTACTGAGTCACTAGTGCATCTGTGTCGCTACTGAGTCACTAGTACATCTGTGTCACTACTGAGTCACTAGTGCATCTGTGTCGCTACTGAGTCAATAGTGCGTCTGTGTCGCTACTGAGTCACTAGTGCATCTGAGTCACTACTGTGTCACTAGTGCATCTGTGTCGCTACTGAGTCACTAGTGCATCTGAGTCACTACTGTGTCACTAGTGCATCTGTGTCACTACTGAGTTACTAGTGCATCTGTGTCACTAGTGAGTCACTAGTGCATCTGTGTCGCTACTGAGTCACTAGTGCATCTGTGTCACTACTGAGTCACTAGTGCATCTGTGTCACTACTGAGTCACTAGTGCATCTGTGTCACTACTGAGTCACTAGTACATCTGTGTCACTACTGAGTCACTAGTGCATCTGTGTCGCTACTGTGTCCCTAGTGCATCTGTGTCACTACTGAGTCACTAGTGCATCTGTGTCACTACTGAGTCACTAGTGCATCTGTGTCACTACTGAGTCACTAGTGCATCTGTGTCACTACTGAGTCACTAGTGCATCTGTGTCGCTACTGAGTCACTAGTGCATCTGTGTCACTACTGAGTCACTAGTGCATCTGTGTCGCTACTGAGTCACTAGTGCATCTGTGTCGCTACTGAGTCACTAGTGCATCTGTGTCACTACTGAGTCACTAGTGCATCTGTGTCACTACTGAGTCACTAGTGCATCTGTGTCGCTACTGAGTCACTAGTGCATCTGTGTCACTACTGAGTCACTAGTGCATCTGTGTCGCTACTGAGTCACTAGTGCATCTGTGTCGCTACTGAGTCACTAGTGCATCTGTGTCGCTACTGAGTCACTAGTGCATCTGTGTCGCTACTGAGTCACTAGTACATCTGTGTCACTACTGAGTCACTAGTGCATCTGTGTCACTACTGAGTCACTAGTACATCTGTGTCACTACTGAGTCACTAGTGCATCTGTGTCACTACTGAGTCACTAGTGCATCTGTGTCGCTACTGAGTCACTAGTGCATCTGTGTCACTACTGAGTCACTAGTACATCTGTGTCACTACTGAGTCACTAGTACATCTGTGTCACTACTGAGTCACTAGTGCATCTGTGTCACTACTGAGTCACTAGTGCATCTGTGTCACTACTGAGTCACTAGTGCATCTGTGTCACTACTGAGTCACTAGTACATCTGTGTCGCTACTGAGTCACTAGTGCATCTGTGTCGCTACTGAGTCACTAGTGCATCTGTGTCGCTACTGAGTCACTAGTACATCTGTGTCGCTACTGAGTCACTAGTGCATCTGTGTCACTACTGAGTCACTAGTACATCTGTGTCACTACTGAGTCACTAGTACATCTGTGTCACTACTGAGTCACTAGTGCATCTGTGTCACTACTGAGTCACTAGTGCATCTGTGTCACTACTGAGTCACTAGTACATCTGTGTCACTAGTGAGTCACTAGTGCATCTGTGTCACTAGTGAGTCACTAGTGAGTCACTAGTGCATCTGTGTCACTACTGTGTCACTAGTTCGTCTATATAAGGATCCGAGGATTCACATAATTCAGTAATTCTTAATAAAGAGAGAAACGCGAAGACACCTCGTGATGCTTGTTGATCTCTTTGATAACCTGATGATCCGCGGTGCTGAACCTCCCTGTGGATTTATTCAACCACCTATGCAATTTATTCAAGCAACGGTGGCTTTACTCAACCACCTGGTGATTTATTCAACACCTGTGGGATTTATTCAAACAACAGAGGCTTTACTCAACCACCTGGTGATTTATTCAACCACCTGTGGAATTTATTTAAGCAACAGTGGCTTTACTCAATCACCTGGTGATTTATTCAACCACCTGTGGGTTTATTTCGCCATTTATGGGTTTGCAGAAGCATATACAAATGTATTACACTGGTGGAAATAAATGGTATAAATGATCACATTATACTGCTTATGTGTTTATTTTTCCATTGTATTACACTGTTGTTCCTTCCCAAAAATGTATATTGCTATGTACATTTGCCTAACAATTTAAACAAACATTTATTAATTCATGCAGAAAATTGTTAGATAAAAACATCTGCCGAATTAAGCAAATCCCTTCAGCGTGTTTTTTTTTTCAGGAAAATTAATAAAAACAATAATAAGAGCAATAATAATAATAATAATAATAATAATAATAATAATAATAATAATAATAATAATAAATAATAGTTGTAATACTAATAATAATTATAATAATAATAATTATAATAATAATAATTATAATAATAATAATAATTATAATAACAATAATCGTAAAAATAATAATAATTATTATTATTATCGTAATAATAATAATAATCATAATCATAATAATAATAATAATAATAATGTCGCAATAATAATAATAATAATAGCACACATCAAAATACGTGAACAAAATTGCTTTAACAAAAACTTAAAGAGAGGAAGTCAGCAGCTTGGAGGAGACAGGATTCCAGTAGTCACTGTCATTCTTACGTCTTATTAAAAGCTTTGATTATTCTAACATGCACATTCTCAGGTCGTTAGGTGCAATAATCAGAGATAACCACTTCATTTTCTCCTGCGGAAACAGGTGCTTGGTAAGAAGAAAATTAATGTGCGTAAATGGCGTGCTTTCTAAGACGAACTTTGTGACTGGATGAAAAGGTCCCAAGATGGAAATAGTTCAATTGACCATGTCCTAAGATGATATTATTTTGTGCCATTTTTTAGAGGAACTTTGTAGAGTTGAGGGTTGTAGAAATGGATCCAGGGAGGGGGGGGGGGCTGCCACGGGAGAAGTGTCATAGGAAAAAGGTCACAGGGAAAGTCTCAGGAAAAAGGTCACAGGAAAAGTCTCAGAAAAAAGGTCACAGGAAAAGTCACATAAAAAAAGGTTACAGAAAAAAAGTCACATAAAAAACGTTACGGGAAAAAGTCACAAAAAAGGTCACAGGGAAAGAAGTCGCAGAAAAAAGTCCTAGGAGAAAAAAGTAACAATACAAACCTAAAGTAACCTAACCTAAAGTACCCTAACCTAACCTACAGTAACCTAACCTAAAGTACCCTAACCTAACCTAAAGTAACCTAACCTAAAGTACCCTAACCTAACCTAAAGTAACCTAACCTAACCTCACGTAACCTAACCTAACACCAAATATACATGTAATGCCACGATATTATGTAAGATATTTTTAATCTGTACATGCCATGTATGTATTTTTAATATATGACCGACTTAAATATTTTTGTTTCATTGCCTTAATTTGCTTAAGAAATTGAATAAAACGTGATGTTTTTACATATGTGTAATGCCATCATATATAAATAGAGTTGTCAACGTGTACAAGTCATGTACTGTCAGTTAATAACTGATTTAAAATATTTTTTTATATTACTTTAATTATTTTTGGTATATAAATAAAATGTGATTTTTTTTCAAAGCCAAAATTGTGACTTATTTTCTTTGACTTTTTTTTTCCCAGGCACCATAGAAACATGACTCGCGGGTTCTAACCCCACCCGTGGTATGGTTTACCATAGAAACAGCTGGCCGTTGGGGCAGGTCATCATATGACTTGCACCTGCGTCAGGAAACACTTGTCCTGTTTCCTGATAACGCCTAACTAACCTAACCTAACTCGGACGTCACCATGGGCGTCAGCATCATTCCACATGGGAGACTGAATAAATTTGATGTGGGAGAAACACTAAGGAACGTTGACACAAGAATTCGGGAAAATGCAAATGACTGAGACACATAACACTAATTTAGCGTGAAAATAACAACCCTCCCAGAAGATAAGGAAGATAACTACTTTCAGATTACTAACTTCGGAGGAATAATTCAGGATAACCCAAGAAAGCCACACTGTGTGACTTATTTCCATCGGGGTAATTTATACGTCCTCTTCCAGGATTCTGCCTTCAACAGTCTACTAATTCCCAGGCAGCTATTTACTGCTAGGCGTCATGGGCATCAGGTCATAGGACACTTCTATACATCTCTGCTCGATAGAATTAAGGTGGTGTATATGGTATCACATACGCTGCAAATGGCATACATTTATAAGCATACACATATTCGCATGGAAACGCAAATAATCATACAAACGCACATATAAAAATAATCATAATAATCTTCACGTTTCTCCTTTGTATGGACTGATGAAGCCACTGTGTGGTGAAACGTTTCCTCAATAAAGATACCCAAGTGTTGCATATGTGTCTAATTTACCAAAACATATGCAAGCAAGCATATAAACAATCACACAAACACGCACATACAAACAAAAATACAAAGAATCAGGAGCAAACAAAAATGGCAGCATTAAGCAAACAAGATATTAAGCGTCTCATTATCCTCAGGCGATGAAGTTCTCAGCATTCAGGTCCACCAGCCTCTCACTATACTGTGACACTTCCTTCTTTCATCATACCTGTGCACCTTGTAAAGCATTGTTCACTGTCTCGGCTTCCTTACCACCTAACACTTTCTTACTACTTCAGTTCCTCCTTTACCATATTTTATTTCCCCTTTATCTTCTTTCCCTCCCACTTCATTATCTTTTCTCTCTGCTTTATCTTTATTATAAAGATACAAATGAAGTGTAAGAACATAAGAACATTAAAAAGAAGGAGCACGGCAGCAGGCCTACTGGCCCATGCGAGACAGGTCCATGTCACCCCCGGCTTAGATCAATGACCCACCTAGTCAGGTCACATCCACTTAAGGAAGGGGCACGGCATCAGACCCACTAGCACAAGCTAGTCAGGTCCAACTCACACCCACCCACACCCACTCATGAATTCATCTAACCTATTTTTAAAACTACACAACGTCTTAGCTTCTATGACAATACTCGGGAGTTTGTTCCACTCATCCACAACTCTATTACCAAACCAGTGCTTTCCTATATCCTTCTTGAATCTGAATTTTTTCAACTTGAAACAATTGCTGTGAGTCCTGTCTTGGCTAGATATTTTTAGCACGCTATTTACATCTATATTAATTCCTGTTTTCCATTTAAACACCTCAATCATATCCCCCCTAATTCTACGCCTTTCTAGAGAGTGTAGATTGCGGGCCCTCAGAATATCCTCACAGGGAAGATTTCTGATACATAGGATCAACTTTGTCATCCTCCTTTGTACGTTTCTCAGTGCATTTATATCCATTCTGCAATACGGTGACCAAAACTGTGCAGCATAATCTAAATGAGGCCTAACCAAAGATATATAGAGTAGAAGAACAACCTGAGGACTTCTATTAATTATACTTCTTGATATGAAGCCAAGGATTCTGTTAGCTGTATTGCGAACACTTATGCACTGTTGTCTTGGTTTCAGATTACTGCTAACCAGAACTCCTAAATCCTTTTCGCAATCAGTAATATTAAGATCTACATTATTTAGTTCATATGTGGCTTGGTTATTTTCCTGTCCAACATTAAGAACTTTGCATTTCTCTATATTAAACTGCATCTGCCACTTCTCCGACCACTGCAACAGTCTATTCAAATCTTCCTGGAGTGCTCTAATGTCCTCATTAGAATGAATTAGGCGACCTAATTTGGAGTCATCAGCAAATTTGCTTATGTCGCTATTTATTCCCTCATCTATGTCGTTTATGTAAATTGTGAACAACAAGTGGCCCAACACTGATCCCTGTGGAACACCGCTTGTGATGTGCCCCATTCTGATTTCTCCCCATTTATGCAAACTCTCTGTCGCCTATTTGTCAACCATGCCTCTACCCAGGAAAAAAATTCACCTCCTATTTCGTGTGCCTTAAGTTTCCTCAATAGCCTCTGAGCCTGTGATCCTTCATTGATAACGTTTCAGCCATGCATTGGGCTGTATATGTATGTATGTATGTATGTATGTATATATATATATATATATATATATATATATATAGAGAGAGAGAGAGAGAGAGAGAGAGAGAGAGAGAGAGAGAGAGAGAGAGAGAGAGAGAGAGAGAGAGAGCAAGTGTAGTGAGATGCAGAGTCCAGTTAGGTGAGTTGAAATTTAATCTCACGGTATTTTAAAAGCGGTTTGACAAATGTATGATGAAACAGGCCTGGATTTGAGAAGGCCCTGTCCAGCATTGACCAGTAGGCCTACTACAGTGCTGCCTTCTGTTGTTAGGTAATTATCCGATCTAGAAGCTTACTATTGTTGAAGCCGTAGTTCTGGCGCCTCCACCTTGTCGGTATTTTGTTTTTAATATTATTTCTCGCTTTCCTTAACATTATCCCTATCTCAACTACCTCCTTTAATCCCTCCTTTACACGATTCTCTCATGTCTCCTTGTCGTTTCCTATTCCTTCCTTACCCCATCATTTACCACCTGTTCTCTCTTCAACGGCCCCGGGCGAGCTGGTCCAAGCAATTTCAACTGATAGTGTACACGACATATGCTTGGAGCCTGCGACAGCATCACTGGCCGATGACGGAACAATCTGCGCGTTCAATCTTCCTCTGGCGATGTTCTTGACTGCTCTCCCGCGCGTCTGTCTTGTTCACCCTTCAACTTTTGATGTTTAATTTCTTTCAAATGTCTGGGTGAATAGCACGCTTGCGTTAACACACTGGAAGTGCTTTATCTTGCTTTCATCTTGCGAGGGTCAGGGGTACTCAGAGAGATGGCCACCTCCACTCCACAAGACACACGTACTCTTAAAATTTATTTGCCCTTGCTTGTTCGCTTGCTTGCTCTCCTCTCTCTCTCTCTCTCTCTCTCTCTCTCTCTCTCTCTCTCTCTCTCTCTCTCTCTCTCTCTCTCTCTCTCTCTCTCTCTCTCTCTCTCTCTATGTATGTACGTATTTATCTATAGATCCAACTTTCAGCAGCAGCAGTAATAGTGAATTAATTTGTAAATCAATGAGAAAAGCAACAGTGGCAGTAGTAGAATGACACTTTATAAAAATGAAGTTCATTTTAATCAAGAATATTTAAAAATTTTAACTCATAGTGACTCGTATCAAAATATCTCAAAATGGGCGTGTTGGTGACTCTTTTGTATAACTACGAGGGCGTGGTCAATGTTTTCGTTAAAAGCCGCGTGGGCTTTGTCAAGGTTATGATTTTTTAACTATGGAGCGTAGTTCAAGGTAACCTTTTACAGCCATGTGGAGGTGCGCAAGATTTCCTTGTGTAGTCGTGTAGGCGTGGACAAGGCTTCCTTCAGTAGCCATGTGGAGTTGGTCAAGGCTACGTTTCATAGCCATGCGGGCGTGGTCGAAATTGCATTTCATAGACAAGAGGGCGTGGTCAAAGCTACCTTTTACAGGAATGTGGGTGTGGTCAAGGCTCGTGTTTATAGCTATGAGGGCGTGGTCATGTCTGGAGTGGTCAAGATCACCTTTCATATCAATGGATATTATTGTTTTATTAAAGAATATGCACTGAACTTGTATTGGTCATACGCATTGGCCTGGAGTTTTACGACTCACTCGCCATGGGTTGAAACCCCACCCGTTCCGTGGTTTGCTCTGAGCTCCTCGTCTCAAGTTGTGCTGATCATCTCACAGTTGGCTGCCAGACACGTCTGACGGGAGCTCCTGCAGCGTACATCAATGACCCTTCTGGGGTATCATTATCCAGTCGCTATTACACCCCACGGCAGGAAATCACAGGTGTCTCCGTGCTATTAAGGTCTTAATGAGGCAATTGCGGCCCACTTATGACAGCCTTTGGGACACCAGCCAATTAGTTCTGCTTATTAGGTGTCGCTGCTGTGAGTGTCCTACAGACTTGTTGTTTTAAGTGTCTTTGTAGTGGCCACAGACATGGCAGGGAAATCTTTTTTCTTCAACAAGACTTCTTAGACTGTAAATGGAAAGTGGCAGCCAAGGAAATTTTGTTGTGGTCAGGAAAGATAGCTGGAATATCTATATTGATCAACAAGGCTTCTTACAGTGGTCGGGGAAGATAGCTGGAATATCTATATTGATCAACAAGGCTTCTTACAGTGGTCGGGGAAGATAGCTGGAATATCTATATTGATCAACAAGGCTTCTTACAGTGGTCGGGGAAGATAGCGGGAATATCTATATTGATCAACAAGGCTTCTTACAGTGGTCGGGGAAGATAGCGGGAATATCTATATTGATCAACAAGGCTTCTTACAGTGGTCGGGGAAGATAGCTGGGATATCTATGTTGATCAACAAGGCTTCTTACAGTGGTCGGGGAAGATAGCTGGGATATCTATGTTGATCAACAAGGCTTCTTACAGTGGTCGGGGAAGATAGCGGGAATATCTATATTGATGAACAAGGCTTCTTGCAGTGGTCGGGGAAGATAGCTGGGATATATATATTGATCAACAAGGCTTCTTGCAGTGGTCAGGGAAGATAGCGGGAATATCTATATTGAATATCTATATATGCCATTTTGATATTCACCATATTGATCAACAAGGCTTCTTGCAGTGGTCTGGGAAGATAGCGGGAATATCTATATTGAATATCTATATATACCATTTTGATATTCACTATGTTGATCAACAAGGCAGCAGGTCTGTTGGCCCATACTAGGCTAGTCCTTCGCAATAACCCTACTAGGCAGACTGTTCCACTCATCAACTACCCTATTTCCAAACCAATATTTCCTATATCCTTTCTAAATTTAAACTTATCTAATTTGAATCCATTATTGCGGGTTCTCTCTTGGAGAGATATCCTTAAGACCTTATTTATATCCATTTTGTTAATACCCATCTTCCACTTATACACTTCGATCATGTCTCCCCTCATTCTTCGTCTTACAAGTGAATGTAATTCAAGGGTCTTCAATCTTTCTTCATACGGAAGATTTCTAATGCTATGTATTAACTTTGTCATTCGTCGCTGAATATTTTCTAACGAATTTATATCCATTCTGTAAAATGGAGACCAGAACTGAGCCGCGTAATCTAAGTGTTTGGTTGGCATAAAATTATTTTAGTAGTTACACTAATACTAGTGGTAGTAGTAATAGTAGTAGCAGCAGTGGTGGTAGTGGTAATAGAAGTAGAAGTAGTAGTAGTAGTTATAGTAGTAAGCGTAGCAGTAGTAGCGGTAAAAGTAGTTGTAGTATTTTTCAGCTTTTTTTCAACATTGCGTTTGCTTGCATTCTGATACGCACTGTCATTATATATGTCGGCTATTTCTTTTTTCTCCTAAAAAAATACTGAAAATAGATTTCCTTCCAAAACCACTGGAATATGGCAGCCTCAGACTAGTTCCCAAGAAACATTAAACCTCGTAACCCCTGTCAACCTTGAGAACTGGAAACAGCTTTTAATCCCAATACAATATTTATACAATATACTAACTATTTTGTCTTTTACAATGTCGTGAAATACTCAGTTGAGTAGAGTAAAGAAGCGTGTGTCTCGATCCTAGTGGTAGGAGGATTAAGCCTCCGCAACGCTTTCCGACGAATGACAGTGAATATAATTATAATAACAATAATAATTATTATACAATGCCTTGAATGTAACATTGCAGGATCCTAAGTGGCCCACCTGTTAACAGTAACCAAAGCATGAGAGTGTTAAAATAGAGACATTAACAACGGAAGATAAACATAAAGACAACAGCAAAAGAAGTGACATAAGATGAAACAATGAGGAAAAGGTTAAGATGGAAGAAAAGAAAGTATTAAAAATATGAGGTTGAAAAATGCAATGAATGCAGAAAAGCTCACAAATAGGTGACACTTTAGAAAGGAAATTTTAGACGATGGTTCGCTTGTGACTTGGACCAATGAAGGTCACAAACGATCGAGAAATGAGGAGAAAACTAGAAGTGGGCAAGTAAGGAGGGAGAGGAAGTTAGAAGACATGTGAAGTGAGGAAAATATCGGACAACAGATCAGGTAGTAAGTAGTATATAACGTTGTCTTCAATACGAGGAAAAAAATTAGATCGAACACAGTGATGAAGAGGACGAAGCCGAAGAAGATATAAATGAAGAGGATGAGCAAGAGAAAGACGACGTTGACGAAGAGGACGAGAAGAACAAGAGGAAATAAACAACCGAGACCTTCCTCACTTGCTGTGTCCACCCAGGGTGGCAGAGGCGAGAGTCAACAGAGACAGTGACAGAGTGCAACCCGTCTGTCTACTGAGCCAGCTGGTCACTCTCTGTCCCATCTTAACCTTCCCTATCCCAGACCTTGCTGCCCAGTGAGCACCATGCTTTCTTTCACTGAAGGCTGAGTTCAGCAGACTGCAGACAGCACTGATCCAGCCTACAGAATATACAAAGCCAGTATAAAGACTAATAGCATCAAACTGAAAAACTGGCTTATATCAGTATTAATTAGTAGAGGTAGCTGCACTCAAGCCCACAATCAACGTATTGAAAAGACACAGGAGGGAAAATCATTAGTGTTTCCAAGTCACTAATTGGCATATGGTGATTCAACACTGGTATATATTACTGTATATACTTAGATATGCTATGTCAGCCAACTCTCTCTCTCTCTCTCTCTCTCTCTCTCTCTCTCTCTCTCTCTCTCTCTCTCTCTCTCTCTCTCTCTCTCTCTCTCTCTCTCTCTTTCTCCCATCTTTTTCCTCTGTCTACTATATATAATTTATGTTGCCCGCGCTCTGTGATGTTGAAGATTATCTTCATAAAAATTCCAGTCCTCCTGTATATGAGATAGGACGTCCAGAGAGAAGGTAATTCCTATGTAATAGTAACTCCAGTTCTGCTGGAATGAAACCTTTAAAGCTTCCATAGCTGATAAACTCATAATGGAATATTTGGCGACATCCTCATTATCCTACTGAAGTCTCCCATCTCAGGCTGACGGATTTCATTCAACACTATGGGCGATGTAACCCATCCTGAGTGATGGATTATGCCAGCCAAACATGGCTTGTTTTTGTTCCCGCTCTGTAACTATCATACAGAGCTGGGTAGCTGCACACTGCTGCTGTATCCAGCTTTCCTAACTTCTGTAAAAGAAAAAAAGCAGTCACCACCATTACTACCCTTTCATCAACTCCCCCACCACCACATCACCTCCACCACACCAACACCTCCTCCTTTACCCACCTTCATTCTCTACCACACCCCACCACCTCCCCTACCCCTGTCTATCTACCACACCCGACCACCTCCCCTACCCCACTCTATGTACCACACCCCACCACCTTCCCTACCCCAGTCTATCTACTACACCCCACCACCTCCACTAGCCCCCTCTCTCTACCACACCACCTCCACTAGTCTACTCTATCTACCACAACCCACCACCTCCTCCACCCTCCACCCTCCACAATCCCACTCCATCACTGCCACACCCCCTCCACCAACCAAGCATTATCGTAATTGAAACAAATTATTGTGTGCCCCTCACTTGGGCAAATTAGATTGTGTGCAATAACCATACATCAGTTGCAGGAGTGATGGCCGCTCGTCTGTGTGAGTGCGGCGTCTGTCAAGGTCCTCTGTTACAACCCCTAGAGAACGACACATTGACCACCCCCACCACCAATTCTGCTACCACCCCTACCCCCACTACCACCACCACTCCCATCTCCACTACTGCTACCACCCCCACCACCCCTACTGCTAAGATAAGATAAGATTTCTCCGGATTTTTAACCCCGGAGGGTTAGCCACCCAGGATAACCCAAGAAAGTCAGTGCGTCATCGAGGACTGTCTATCTTATTTCCATTGGGGTCCTCAATCTTGTCCCCCAGGATGCGACCCACACCAGTCGAAAAAACACCCAGGTACCTATTTGCTGCTAGGTGAACATGACAACAGGTGTAAGGAAACAGGTCGAAATGTTTCCACCCCGCCGGGAATCGAACCCGGGCCCTCCGTGTGTGAAGCGAGAGCTTTAGCCACCAGGCCACCGGGGCCTAGCCGCCACCACCACCACCACTACTGCTACCACCCCCACCTCTATCCCCACCACCACTACTACTACCACCACCACTACTACTATTACCACTACCACCACCACCACTACCACCACCACTACCACCACCACTACCACCACCACTACTACTATTACTACTACCACCACTACCACGACCACTACTACCACCACCAATTCTGCTACCACCCCTACCCCCACTACCACCCCTACCCCCACAACCACCCCTACCCCCACTACAACCCCTACCCCCACTACAACCCCTACCCCCCATCCCCCAACCCCCACTACCACCCCTACCCCACTACCACCCCTACCCCCACTACCACCCCTACCCCACTACCACCACCACCACTGGTACCACCCTTACTCCCATCCCCACCACCACCACTACTGCTACCACCCTGATCTCCACTACTGCTACCACCCCACCACCATTACTGCTACCACCCCACCACTATTACTACTACTTCTACTACTACTACCACCACCATTATTACTACCACCACCACTACTACTACTACCACCACCACCACTACCACCATCACCACCACCACTACTACTACCACCCCTATCACTACCACTAGCACCACTATTATTACTACCACCACCATTATCACTACTACTACCACCCCACCACCACTACTACCACTGTCACCGCCACCACACATAACTGCAACCACTACCAATAACACCACCACCACTACTACAGCTACCACCTGCACAATGACCACCACTACCACTACCACTACTACATCATCATTGCTACTACTACCAACATCATCACTACCACCACTTCTACTACTACAACCACCACCATCACTACTACAATTACCACTACCACCGTTATAGCACTACCACCACTATCACCAACACAATGACCACTACAACCACCATCACAACCACCACCATCACTACTACTACTACCACTACGACTACTGCTACCACTACTACTACTACTACCACTACGACTACTGCTACCACTACTACTACTACTACTACTACCACCCCTACCACCGCCATAGCCCTTACTACTGCCACCACCACCACCATCCACCACCACCACCCACCACCACCATCCACCACCACCGCCACCACCACCATCCACCATCACCGCCACCACCACCATCCACCACCACCGCCACCACACCATCCACCACCACCGCTACCACCACCATCCACCACCACCGCCACCACTACTACTACCATCCCACCACCGCCATAGCTACTACCACTGCTACCACCACCATCACAAACCTCCATCACCAACAACACTACCACATCTACCACCCTCACCACCACCAGTATTACCGCAACCACCACCACTAAGGCAGCCATACCATCACCACCACCATCACCACCATCACCACCACCATCACCACCACATCACCACCATCACCACCACCATCACCACCACCATCACCACCACCATCACCACCAACCTTGCCAACAAAACCACTACGTCACCATTGTCCATTTTCTCTCTGTTAGTTTTTATCAGACTCTCCTTTCTCTATTTGTTTTAATTGACTGGACACCCAGAAAATAATACCACACTAATTACAATGAACCAGAATTTTTAGCGAAAATTAAATAGCATCAAGGATAACCCCAATAATCCTTCAAATATAGCAAGGGTAAGAAAAAAGGTTAAAGATTTGAACAAGACCTTTAAAAGGAATAAAAGTCTACCGATATTGGTCCATGACGTTGATTCGTCGTCTAATTCTTCAGATATTCCAGTGACAGTAATCAAGGTTCACTGTATTAATAGGTAGAATTTTTAATAAAAAATGTATATTGTAATAATTCAGGAGAGACAACATCGTCTTCTGTTTATTTACAATTTGTGGGTTTCTTTGAATATTATCTTTCATTAGTGGCAACTGTAAAATAACTTAGTAAGAAAGGATTGTCCTCAATACTTAACACGGTCTTCAAGTCAGTACTTAACACAGTCTTCAACTCAGCACTTAACACAGTCTTCAACTCAGCACTTAACACAGTCTTCAACTCAGCACTTAACACAGTCTTCAACTCAGCACTTAACACAGTCTTCAACTCAGCACTTAACACTGTCTTCAACTCAGCACTTAACACAGTCTTCAACTCAGCACTTAACACAGTCTTCAGCTCAGCACTTAACACTGTCTTTAGCTTAGCACTTAACAGTCTTTAGCTTAGCACTTAACAGTCTTTAGCTTAGCACTTAACAGTCTTCAGCTTAGCACTTAACACAGTCTTCAACTCAGCACTTAACACAGTCTTCAACTCAGCACTTAACACAGTCTTCAACTCAGCACTTAACACTGTCTTCAGCTCAGTACTTAACACAGTCTTCAACTCAGCACTTAACACTGTCTTCAACTCAGCACTAACACTGTCTTCAACTCAGCACTAACACAGTCTTCAACTCAGCATAACACAGTCTTCAACTCAGCACTAACACTGTCTTCAACTCAGCACTTAACACAGTCTTCAACTCAGCACTAACACAGTCTTCAACTCAGCATAACACAGTCTTCAGCTCAGCACTTAACACAGTCTTCAACTCAGCCTTAACACTGTCTTCAACTCAGCACTTAACACTGTCTTCAACTCAGCACTAACACTGTCTTCAACTCAGCACTTAACACAGTCTTCAACTCAGCACTTAACACAGTCTTCAACTCAGCACTAACACAGTCTTCAACTCAGCACTAACACTGTCTTCAACCCCCCCCCCCCCCCCCCCCCCCCCCCCCCCCCCCCCCCCCCCCCCCCCCCCCCCCCCCCCCCCCCCCCCCCCCCCCCCCCCCCCCCCCCCCCCCCCCCCCCCCCCCCCTTCAGATATTCCAGTGACAGTAATCAAGGTTCACTGTATTAATAGGTAGAATTTTTAATAAAAATGTATATTGTAATAATTCAGAGAGACAACATCGTCTTCGTTTATTTACAATTTGTGGGTTTCTTTGAATATTATCTTTCATTAGTGGCAACTGTAAAATAACTTAGTAAGAAAGGATTGTCCTCAATACTTAACACGGTCTTCAAGTCAGTACTTAACACAGTCTTCAACTCAGCACTTAACACAGTCTTCAACTCAGCACTTAACACAGTCTTCAACTCAGCACTTAACACAGTCTTCAACTCAGCACTTAACACAGTTTCAACTAGCACTTAACACTGTCTTCAACTCAGACTAAACAGTCTTCAACTCAGCACTTAACACTGTCTTCAACTCAGCATTAACACTGTCTTCAACTAGCACTTAACACTGTCTTCAACTCAGCACTTAACACAGTCTTCAACTCAGCACTTAACACAGTCTTCAACTCAGCACTTAACACAGTCTTCAACTCAGCACTTAACACAGTCTTCAACTCAGCACTTAACACAGTCTTCAACTCAGCACTTAACACAGTCTTCAACTCAGCACTTAACACTGTCTTCAACTCAGCACTTAACACAGTCTTCAACTCAGCACTTAACACTGTCTTCAACTCAGCACTTAACACATGCTTCAACTCAGCACTTAACACTGTCTTCAACTCAGCACTTAACACAGTTTCACTAGCTTAACACTTTCAACTCAGCATTAACACGTCTTCAACTCAGCATTTACACAGTCTTCAACCAGCATTAACACAGTCTTCAACTCAGCACTTAACACTGTTCAACTCAGCACTTAACACTGTCTTCAACTCAGCACTTAACACAGTCTTCAACTCAGCACTTAACACAGTCTTCAACTCAGCACTTAACACAGTCTTCAACTCAGCACTTAACACAGTCTTCAACTCAGCACTTAACACTGTCTTCAACTCAGCACTTAACACTGTCTTCAACTCAGCACTTAACACAGTCTTCAACTCAGCATTAAATCTTATACAACATGTCTTCAACTCAGCACTTAACACTGTCTTCAACTCAGCACTTAACACGTCTTCAACTCAGCACTTAACACTGTCTTCACTTAGCACTTAAATACACTGTCTTCAACTCAGCACTTAACACTGTCTTCAACTCAGCACTTAACACAGTCTTCAACTCAGCACTTAACACTGTCTTCAACTCAGCACTTAACACTGTCTTCAACTCAGCACTTAACACTGTCTTCAACTCAGCACTTAACACTGTCTTCAACTCAGCACTTAACACTGTCTTCAACTCAATAACACTTCAGCACTTAACACAGTCTTCAACTCAGCACTTAACACAGTCTTCAACTCAGCACTTAACACTGTCTTCAACTCAGCACTTAACACAGTCTTCAACTCAGCACTTAACACAGTCTTCAACTCAGCACTTAACACAGTCTTCAACTCAGCACTTAACACTGTCTTCAACTCAGCACTTAACACTGTCTTCAACTCAGCACTTAACACTGTCTTCAACTCAGCACTTAACACTGTCTTCAACTCAGCACTTAACACAGTCTTCAACTCAGCACTTAACACAGTCTTCAACTCAGCACTTAACACAGTCTTCAACTCAGCACTTAACACTGTCTTCAACTCAGCACTTAACACTGTCTTCAACTCAGCACTTAACACAGTCTTCAGCTTAGCACTTAACACAGTCTTCAACTCAGCACTTAACACTGTCTTCAACTCAGCACTTAACACTGTCTTCAACTCAGCACTTAACACTGTCTTCAACTCAGCACTTAACACTGTCTTCAACTCAGCACTTAACACTGTCTTCAACTCAGCACTTAACACTGTCTTCAGCTTAGCACTTAACACTTTCAGCTCCTCATTTACACCTAAACTCAACATCACTCCAAGACCGCAAAATTTTCAAGTCCCCCAACTACGTAAATATTTTGGATCATACAGCGTCTATGGAATAGGATTAAATCAGATTTGCTCCCAGGTGAGTGTATATATATATATATATATATATATATATATATATATATATATATATATATATATATATATATATATATATATATATATATGTCGTGCCGATTAGGTAAAACTTGCGATTTTGGCTTAAATAGCAACGCTCACCTTGCCATATAAGACAAGTGAAAATTTGTGTATGCAATAATTTCGCCAAAATCATTCTGAACATAACGAAAAAATATATTTAATTGTGTTTGTTTATTATTAAATTAATGTTAACGTATCTAAAATATATTTTGTTGGGTTAGGCTAAATTAAATTGCGCTTGTTGTAATAAGGTTAGGTAGGTTTTCAAAGTTTCTCTTGGTTCAAAATTATAAATTTTTACATTAACATAAATGAAAAAATATATCTTTAAACGTATAAGAGAAATTTTTATAAAGGACTTAATTTTAGATGAGTTCTTGCTAATTGACCAGTTTTACCTAATCGGCACGACATATATATATATATATATATATATATATATATATATATATATATATATATATATATATATATATATATATATATATATGATAAGATGATATTAAGTACAATTAATATATTAAACAAGAACAAACTTAACAAGGCAAGTCACAATTGATGCTGTCATTTAGTACAAAAACACGACACCATAAATATAACAACTTATAATTACATTAGTCATAGGCTCTACGCCTGCTTTTATCTCGTAACGAAATGTTTTAATGACTAATAAATACTGAGTTATTTTTGCGTGATAAACACTGATGTAGTTTTAATATGAGAGCGGATATATTACGCAGTCAAACTAACAACTCATGTTATAAATATGACCTCCGCTAGGGTAAGGGGAGGTCACATGGGGATGGTGGGAATTAGGGATTGTTGGGGATTAGCGATTTTTGGGAATTCAGGTCCCATAGGAGACCGAGAGGTTGTGGGTCATTCTGAGGCCTAGACAAAAGGGAGAAGAGAGGAAGGATGGGGATGGTGTAAGAAAATCTTGTCTGACACAGCCACTCCACTGCCTTTATATATGACATATGTAAGTCCCATCTTGAATTATGCAGCGCCAGCATGGAATCCTCATCTGATACAGCATTTAATAAACTAGATAAAGAGCTGTGTAACGAGACCAGTTCTAGAGCTATGGGGAAAGAAATGTGATGAGAGGCTAAAGGAAGTGAACCTGACGACATTAAAAGAACCAGGGGTGACGTCACAACGACGTTGGAAATGCTCGGAGAACTTGATAGGGTTAACAGGGATAGACCGTTCTACTGGCGGGAAGCAGGTACACGAGGGCGCAGATGGAAGTAAAAGACAGATATAACTTTAGCCTCCGGGCGGTCAGAAATTGGAATGACATGGACGGAGTAGTAGTAGTAGTAGTGGAACCAGACTCCATGCGCAGTTTTAAGATGAGGCATGAACGAGGCCCACCAAGCTAAGATGAAGTAAAACCAGCATATTGCAAAACTAAATTAAACATTAGTACTACATCTTATAGACACTTTACTGGTGCTTTTATATTCTATATAAGATCTAGATGTTCACACCCTGAGACGTTTTGTAAGATGGTCCTCTTCAGGGGGAAGGGGTGAGGGGTGTATTTATGCTGGTGAAGGGGTCTTGATCTAAGAAGTTTGAGCTATTGTCTCCTTACTTTTACTCAGGCATGATTACCTCCCATTTCCTAGACATTGGATGACCCCTACGGGATTAATGGTTCCCAATAATAATAAGAATTTGAATAGGAATAATACTTTGGCAAAGGACATCACAAAAGTGCTGATATAGGTGGGAGGGAGAGAGAGAGAGAGAGAGAGAGAGAGAGAGAGAGAGAGAGAGAGAGAGAGAGAGAGAGAGAGAGAGAGAGAGAGAGAGAGAGAGAGAGAAATCAGGGATTAAGGGATGAGAGAGAGTTAAGTGACTTACTGTACAAGGGACAGGAGCTGAAACTAGCCTCTTACTGCTGGTTGAGTCGGAGGATCTTAATAAAAAAAAAACGATGATAGGGTTACAGTAAGTGGCCCTCATCATCTTTCTCAGTAATCTTGTTAGAAAGCCTCTATGACTGTTATTGGTCCAGTGACTAACATTTATTTTCGAATTCTGTTGACTGACAGAGGTTCTGCTTAATATATTTATAATAGATGTCTTATCTGCATGAAAAATAATCTTTCTTTGGGAGAAACTATATTATAAAAATCCTCTCCCACTCTTCGTCTTCCTCTCCCACTCTTCACTTCTCTTACTTAACATTGTGCCGCCTGAACGGCATCTTTATTGCGTGCCAGCATCCCATCCTGTAAGCGGTGGTGCAAAAGAACGAGATTACAGAGGTTACAATGTGTCTTTGTCAGACCCACTTCACAAAGTTACACCTTTTAAGATATTACAGTCACTTCATATATTACAGTTTCTGCACATAGCAAGTCTATACAACACAATATACAAACATTATCTCATCATCTCTGCAGGGTGTGCAGGGTTCAAATCCTGCTGTGCTTAACAATTCGCCCATTTGCGAATTGTTAAGCACAATGCAATGTGTAGATGCAAACTCAATAACATTCAAGTATCTTATCGTTATCACTGCTAACATTCGTTATTTATGTTATTTACGAAGTTGCAGTCTCGTCAAAAAAACAGTTCATTAATTTAGCCGGTGTAGAGTGTGGTTACAATCTTATTGCGCCTCCTCAATGGGGCCCAAATGTATATAATTACCAATGTATATATTTACCTTTTCTTATAATTTTATATTGCCAATATTTTCATTAATAGCTAAACTGAAAATATCTTGCTTTATATTATTATTTGGATGTAACATATTGTGATTGGCTGTTCGTTGTCGCAAACTGCCTTGCTAACTACCGTTCGCTTGTTTGTGTCAGGCTCTACCTCGCACCGTTTCTGGAGTACCACGGATGAGTCACGTGATATCACCCGATGTGAGGCCTGTAGACAAGAAATCGTTCTCTCCACAGCTGGTCATCACTTGACCTCTCTCTCCCTCTCTCCAGGGATCTCTCTCGTCTCTGGCTGTTTGTTCGTTATTTAGACTCTGTTTTGGTAGAGTATGGTTTCGCTGGTGAGTCGAAATATATTTCTTGTAACTGTGTAATTCTGTTCACAGAGCATAGTTCAGACTTAGTGATTTTTGACGTTTTACCGAGGCTGTCATACTGACACTCTAAGTCAACACAGGTCCCAAACTAAAGCTTCTGACTTATTTTGTGTGGCATCTACGTACGGTCGTAGTCGGGGATTTGGTTATGCTGAACTTAGATTCAGTATTAAGGGAGTTTTATGACTTTCATGGAGGATCTGCCTATGGTCCCCAGTTAGGGTCGTTATTTTGTCTCCTTGTTCCTGACGCTGTGCTGCTGCTTACCTTTGATATACCTTTGAAGAGTTTCGAGAGTATCTACTCTCTGAGCCCGGCCATGGGCCAGGCTCGTCTGGTGCTTGCCTGGTCAACCAGGCTGTTGCTGCTGGAGGCCCGCTGCCCCACATATCCATCACAGCCTGGTTGATCTGGCACCTGGTGAAGATATTTGTCCAGTTTCCTCTTGAAGGCTTCTACACTGGTTCCAGCCGTGTTTCGGATATCTTCTGGTAAGATGTTGAATAGTCTGGGACCCCGGATGTTAATACAGTGCTCCCGTATTGCAAGCTGTTTTGATTGCCTTGATGGTCGAGAAGATAGATTATTTGGGGACTAGTGTCAGTCACCTTTTAAGTATAAGTCGAGTCGAGTCTTACTGAGATATAAAGAGCACTTTTTATATGCTAGTATTACTTTTATAATTGATGATAACGTACCAGACGGTACTTAAGAGTCGTACTGTTACGAAATGCGCCTTTAGCAATATACTACTATATGTACAATTTAACTTTGCACTACAAGAGAAGTTTAGGTGCTTATATCCTAAATTATATCAAATTCGTTTACTTGTATATTGTCCACCTAGACAACTTTGTTAATAAACTTCTAATTTTTATTTCGTTAGTATCCTATCAGTTGCAGTCCTAAAGCACTATTAAAATTGATTATAATTTTCAAGGATAACTGGACCAGAATACTTTCTGACTACTTTTTTACAGAAACCAGAAACAGACTGAATGCTAGAGGGGAAGACCTTCTAGTATTCTCTGTAACAAATCTCAAGACTTTGGATATCTTATCATTAACAATTTAGTGATTTAATATTTCATGTAGGGTTTGTTTGCTCATGTATATAAATGATTTTATATTTAGACACCGTTGTAATGTGTTTCATGCAATTGACATTTCCAAACAAATTGGACTGTGAAAGATTCTCATAGCATTGCCTTAGTCTGGCAGTGACTTCTTGTAGTGATGTAAATGGTCTAAAAAAAAGGCCGACAAGTTGAAGAATGAGACAGTTGTGCAATATTGATAGACTGAACTCCAGGCTAAGGGACTGATTATCTCAAACTCCTCGTCTTCTTCCACCGTTCTTCTTTGTATTGAACTGAAGAAGCCACTGGCTGGCGAAACGTTTCCTCAATAAAGATTTCCAAATATTGCACAAGTGTCTCATTCTTCAACTTGTTGCAGTCTTCAACTTCTTGCACTCTCCATGGACATGTTTTACTAGACACATTTCATTGTTGATGGACAATGAATGTGCTAGTTCCTACCTGTACTCTTCTATTTTCTTCAAATTCGTTTCCTACTTCTCTTCTAACAATGTCTTTTTAAACTTCTGTTTGAGAAACCAAATTCTCTTTATTTAATGCTAGTTTAGCCAAGTGATCGACTTTATCATTCTCCTGGAAGCCAAAGATGAAAGATAATTGAAGGATATTTTCGGGGGTCATCGCCCCCCACGGCCCAGGTCTCTTGCTGGATCAACACCTGATCAACTCTGCCCAATGTATAAACCACGACCAAGCTAATCAGAAACTTACTTGAGGCTCTTATCAAGTTTCTTTCTTGACAGCCAAAGGCCAATTAACTGAGATTGTACGAACTATCTCAGTAATTTCTCCTGCCTGGGATTGTAGTTAGGCATGGTGATACCAGAAGATGTTTTCTGGCAGTGTAGCAGAAAACGATGTTGTTTACTAGTTTGACACAGTTCATTTAATCCAGACATTCTTATGCGTGTGAATATTATGTGAACCCACTTTGATTCTCTTATAGTAGTAATTTTCCAGAGACAACTGTGTGCTCATTATTACGCAGAAGCTGCAATACTAAATATACTTAATTCTTTCCTCATATTAATTATTGCAATAGTTATAGGACAGCCAAGATTAATTCTTAAGGCTTCGAAGTCTTTCACTGATTTTATTGTTTTACAGTAATGAAACTAGTGTGTAACAATCTATCATCGATCGTTTGAAAGCTAAATGTATCATTTTGACAAATATGACATTGGCACCATACTCTGGATTGTACTCTACAGCAGTTCTGAGAGTTCTGAGTGCTGTTATTTTACTGTTGTTTTTTTGTACAGCTGTTAGCATACATGGAACTGTATCTCCTTCCCTGGTTCCTATCTCCTTTCCTCTCTTCCGCTTCTTATCTCTTCCCTCACTCTTCTTCTTATCTTCCCCACTTTTCCACTTCCTCTCTCCTCTCGCACTCTTCCACTTCGTTTCTCTTGCCTCACTCTTCATTTTCATTTTGCTCCCTCCTCTCTACTAACTCTAGACCGCACCATAAAAGTGGCGGTCAGGTCATTACTCCCCCACTGTGAGGGGTGTCCGCCCTCGTGTCCCCGTCACGGTTAATGCTATCCCTACATTTAGGGAAATAAATATATGTCTTTGCGCCGCCCTGGATGCCGTAGACCCTGAACCTCGTTTACAACTCTTGCTGGAGAATGGAAAGAAGTGCTTCCTGGATAAACTAAGAATTTCTTTATATTAAACAAAATTCGGTACATGAGTAGTGTGGTGTGTCCCGATTCTATGTGATATTTGCTAAGTAAAGACAAAAGCTATATTTCCCTGTCCCTCTCACACAGAATGGTTTTTAAACATAAGGTAAAGAAATGTATCAGCCTGAGCTGGGAGACTTCAGTAGGGCAATGAGGATATACAAAAGTATTTTATTATGGGTTCAGTAGTTACGATAACTTAAAAAGGGAGAGACGGCAGCCATGCTGGAAAATAATTAGTACCTGACTTCGCGTCTATTTATCATGCCTGTAAATTAATATTACAATTTTATTCTTAACAAAGCGCTACACCACCTTATGAATCATTCATCGTTGGCAAATAATTTTGCTTGTCTGTGTGGCATTAGTCCTCGCAAGAAAATAACCAGTCCTAACTTTTCGTGTCTCTCGGCTGATATACAAACTTCGTAACATTCATAAATCTTATCTGTCGGCTGCATTGAGAAAATATATAATGATTATCCTTGTGTTTGTCATCCATGTCGGATAATAAGTAATGTTTCTTTTCCGTGTGTATCGGTCATAATGGATAATAAATAAGGGTTATCCACATGTCTGTCGGCTATAATGGAAAATTAGCAACGCCTATTCACATGTATGTCGCCCATGTTGGAAAATAAGTAACGCGGTTCCTCCATCAGTGTCACAGGACTTGCAATTATTCCCCCTGGCGGCTGACTAGTGGAAGAACCTAAATGGAGGTGGTAGGTGTGCACCCGCCAGGTACAACACCTCCACCTGCCAGCCTCATTACTCCTGTGTCACCTGTGTCTTATTTCTTATCTGCTTCCCTCGTCTCCTTTTACACCCTCGGTTAGTCCATCCCTCCCCCACTTTCTCTCTCTCTCTCTCTCTTTCTCTCTCACACATTATTTACACAAAGTTTTACTGGGTTAGGTTAAGAGTTCCTATATTTATTTATAAGAGCTGTTATATTCCTCAGTTCTTTTCAAAGTCTTGTTATTATTATGAGACATAAATTTGAATAGGATGACGCTAGAGTCATCTGTGAGCCAGCGATTTAATTTGGACAACTGACTTTATTCCATCAGAATCATTATGGTGTACGAACATGTTCCAGACTCGAGTCATCCTAGGAATAAATGGTCTCACATGAAGAGATGTTCTTATTAAGAAGGATACAATCAGAGTGTAGTCGCTGTTTGCTGCCTGTCTTGTTGAGCAGAAGCTCACGTCTCGCTGCCCGTGAAGTGGAACCAAACGTGGTACCCTAACAACACTGACCTTACATAACAGTAAGGCCACCCACATCCCCCCGGTGTTGACGGCTTTGCTGAAATGACAGATCTCTCCAGGCTGGGTCCAGGCGAGAGATGAGTCATCTTGATCTGTTCTCCATTCTGCCTAAAAGTCATAGACGAGCCGGGCTGGGGAAGGGGGGGGGGATAAATCAGGCAATTCAAGAAAGTGGAGCATACTCAAGGTGTGAGTGCTCTTGTGCCTTGTACAGAGTCTTTATGCCTTATTTGCAAGATTTATCCCAAGGATATCAACCTCATCATTGAGTTCCAGCACTCATTCATTCTAATCACTGCTCTAGCATTACCTTCATAGTGCCTAAAGACCGTTCTCATCTGTGTTTTCTTAGGAGCAAATGTGACCTGCCATCGTTTTCCCCAGGCTGATACAGCTGTAAGATGGTGATTGATATAACTGAGAGCAGTTGGCCTTTCCTTTCTTAGATAAGTAAATGTTAGAGTTCAGTCGTCCGCATATGCATGTAACTCTGGGGTGAGTTAAAGGCCTTTGAAGTAGACATTCTAAAGCACAATCCTCTGTGGAACACTGACACCAATAGAGTGTCCTATTGACTCTTCCGTACAGAATGCTCTTAGAGATCTACCCTGAAGGAAGCACAGTGCAGAGTCAGCGACTCAAAGTACTTGCAGTTTTTCCAGGTCACTTGTGCCATTCTCAGTCGAAAGTGCCACCAATGACCAACTGATCTTGGATTCGTCCAGCGACTGGTGCCACATAGTGGAGAGGTGCAGATCAGCAGCAGAATGACCTTTCCCGAAGCCGTTTTGACGGTCACAAAGAAATTAAACTAAATCGAAAAAAGCTGTCATCTGCCGTGAGATTATCGTCTCAAAAATCTTGCCAGTGATAGTGATTGACAGGAGTGACACTGGTCTGTATACCTGGAGTATACCTGGAGGGTGTTTTGGGGGTCAACGCCTCCGCGTCCCGGTCCATGAACAAGCCTTGCGGTGGACCACAGCCTGATCAACCAAGATGTCACTGCTGTAGTTGCTGATTTCTGCTCTGCTCTTCTTTTGGTGAACAGGGATTACATTTACCTTTTCCCACAGAGAAGGCCATTTATACTGTGCTAGGCAGTACTGATAGATGTGAGTTAGAGGTAATACTAGCTGGTCTGCACATCTACTCAGCAATCTTGGGCTCATCTTGTCTGGGTCTGTAGCCTTTTCTTAGTCCTGGAATTTAATAGGGAAATGATACACTTCATCTTTCCTTATTATTTTTACGGCTAGCAAAGGAGGTTCCCTTACTGGATCAGGAACTTGCACCTTGGCAGAAAATTGTTCAGCAAAGAGGTAAGCTTTCTCTTGATTGCTAGTAGAAACAGTCCCATCCTGTCAATTTAGACCAGGTGGTCTTTAACCAAGGACCACCAGGATTTGGAGCCCACCCTACCTGATACCAGTTTTCTCTTTGTATCAACCTCCCATCTAGAAATGGCCGACTTTTGGACTTCTTCTATTCACCAACAGGCTTGTCTGTGCAGGTTCCTGTTATAGATAGTGGGGTGCCTCTTATACCTTCTCCAAGTCTTTACTTAGCAGTAGCGGCTTCTCGACAATGAAAGCCGAACCAAGGCTGATCCGGTTAGGGATGTACTTGTGTTGGAGATTAAGGACATTATGGCCAGTGAAGACATTCACTTGGCTATCAACGCCACCTTAAAGAAAAGCATTCCAGTCGGAGGTGGCAAGCTCAGAGCAAAGGAACGGCTAGTTTCCTCTTTCCCACAGTCAAGTTGAGCGTGTTGATTCTTCACCTCGTTCTATTGGAATCTTCAGTGTCATAAAGACAGCCTTGTAACCAGATGAAACAACATAGCCAAGAGGTTTGCAAGTGGCTGTCTTCAAATAGATCACTCACTACTGGGTCGAGAGAGGAGCCAGAGATGTGAGTAGGGAGGTCTAACACTGCAAGTTCATCAGAATCCCTCTGCATAAGATGCTGGTTGAGGTCACCAACAATTATAATATATTGTCATTTACGCTGAAGCAGAAAGACATCCACATTTTCCATCCGGAAGTTGATGAGGTCTGTATGCTGCCTTTGAGGTCTGTACCTTGCACGCACTGGGGTTTATGTATAGCCTGAAGAACATCATTTCCAGGTGACTCTCTCTCTCTCTCTCTCTCTCTCTCTCTCTCTCTCTCTCTCTCTCTCTCTCTCCTCTCTCTCCCTCTCTTGCTCATACACTACAAAACCTATCACGTAAGCTGTTACCTACGATCAGTAGTTTAACGAGTGGTAAAAGCATTATTTTTTTTAACAGTAAATGAAATTAAATCCATCCTGACTCCAGACTACAATAATATCATCAACACACGTTCAGAGTGAGAGAATAATGACAGCGTCCGTGTACTTGATTCACGGTACTTACTACACTCCAGGAAATACATAGAGTTCCCCGATGATGGTGAACCTACCTAAGTGGACATTTCAATCACTATTCTCACCAGAATAGGAAGAGATAAATTTCAGTAATTTTTACAATGTTGTTGTTGTTGTTGTTGTTGTTGTTGTTGTTGTTGTTGTTGTTGTTGTTGTTGTTGTTGTTGTTGTTGTTGTTGTTGTTGTTGTTGTTGTTGTTGTTGTTGTTGTTGTTGTTGTTGTTGTTGTTGTTGTTGTTGTTGTTGTTGTTGTTGTTGTTGTTGTTGTTGTTGTTGTTGTTGTTGTTGTTGTTGTTGTTGTTGTTGTTGTTGTTGTTGTTGTTGTTGTTGTTGTTGTTGTTGTTGTTGTTGTTCTTCTTCTTCTTCTTCTTCTTCTTCTTCTTCTTCTTCTTCTTCTTCTTCTTCTTCTTCTTCTTCTTCTTCTTCTTCTTCTTCTTCTTCTTCTTCTTCTTCTTCTTCTTCTTCTTCTTCTTCTTCTTCTTCTTCTTCTTCTTCTTCTTCTTCTTCTTCTTCTTCTTCTTCTTTTGTGAGAGGTAAACCCGTGGAAGTCATTCTACGTCTGAGGAATTGGAGGTAATCAAGTTATATCGAAAAAAATATGATTTAATTCCTCAGATGAAGATCCTTTTATCGGCATTATGGCCGATAAACAGACCGTTGAAGGGAATGTTTACCGTAAATCAACATTCGATCAGTTATTAGAGCTTTTACAGTAACCATTCTGAGCAAATAAAAAGGAGAGTAGTCTAGGGATTAACTCACTCACCTAGATAATGCAAGATTGTCCTTAATTTATCTAGATAGAGATTAATAGTTCATTGGAGTGAATTCCTATCTGTTAGCTGTCTTTCCCACGTACTTCCATGCAAATTTCCATAAGCAGCCAAAGACACACACAGTCACATTTCAACATAAAAAACCCTCCTCACACGCTGTCATGACCGTCCTGAGATAGTCACAATATTTAAGGTTGGGCCAAGACGCTTCGACGATGACCAACATCTCAACCATTAACCACTCCAATAACCAGCCCCTTATTTCCCTAATTACCCTTAATGCCATTCATTGCAAACAATCAGAACACGCTTAATGACCCTAACTCACCTAATTGCCATACTCTAGACAGTCATGTGTATATTATTGCATAATAATTTGTAAAATGCGGGAGGCCATATCTCGTGTTTTGTGAGGGGGGTCCCGGGTACCCTCAGGACGGGTAATAAGAGGTTTGTCTGGTGTATTAGAGGCGAGGGGAGGCAGCCAGGGTACAGCTCCCGACCTCCTGATCACAGCCTGGCTAAATTGGGGTGTATTTAAGAGGGCGATTATTATGTTAGCCCGGGGGAGTAATGGGTGAGTTGTGATGGGGATGGGGACGGGGAACAGGGGGACGGAGGGATGGAGACGGGGAAGAGGGGGATGGAGGGATGGAAGGAACGGAGGTACAAAGAAATGGAAGGGACAGATTGATAAAGGGACGGGAGGGATGGAATGAACGGAGGGACAATGAGGTGAAAGAACCGATAGACGGAAGGACAGAAGGATTATAAACAAGGGACGGAGGGATAGAGAGTAGAGAGAGGGAGAGAATATGGGAATAAATAGGGAAAAAAACAGATAACAGAATTTTTTTTGCATTATCCTTATTAACAAACACAACAGTTTTCCCGATTTTCTTCATTTCCACTTCAATCTTTTCTTTTACCCACTAGTATTCATCTGTTGAGGCTGGTATCCTCTCTGGTATCCTCTCTGGTATCCCCTCTGGTATCCTCTCTGGCGTCCCCTCTGGTATTCTCTCTGGTATCCTCTCTGGTATCCCCTCTGGTATCCTCTCTATTAGTATCCTCTCTGGTGTCCTCTCTGGTATCCTCTTTGGTGTCCTCTCTGGTATCCTCTCTGGTATCCTCTCTGGTATCCCCTCTGGTATCCTCTCTGGCGTCCCCTCTGGTATTCTCTCTGGTATCCTCTCTGGTATCCCCTCTGGTATCCTCTCTATTAGTATCCTCTCTGGTGTCCTCTCTGGTATCCTCTTTGGTGTCCTCTCTGGTATCCTCTCTAGTATCTTCTCTGGTATCCTCTCTGGTAGTATCCTCTCTGGTATCCTCTTTGGTATCCCCTCTGGTATCCTCTCTGGCGTCCCCTCTGGTATTCTCTCTGGTATCCTCTCTAGTATCCCCTCTCGTATCCTCTCTATTAGTATCCGCTCTGGTGTCCTCTCTGGTATCCTCTTTGGTGTCC
Source organism: Cherax destructor (assembly GCA_009830355.1). Taxonomy (NCBI): domain Eukaryota; kingdom Metazoa; phylum Arthropoda; class Malacostraca; order Decapoda; family Parastacidae; genus Cherax; species Cherax destructor. The sequence continues at coordinate 72,174 of WNWK01000386.1, forward strand.
TCTCTGGTATCCTCTTTGGTGTCCTCTCTGGTATCCTCTCTAGTATCTTCTCTGGTATCCTCTGTGGTAGTATCCTCTATGGTATCCTCTCTGGTATCCTCTCTGGCAGTATCCTCTCTGATATGCTCTCTGGTATACTTTCTGGTATCCTCTCTGGTATCCTCTCTACTATTCTCTCTGGTGTCCTCTCTGGTATCCTCTCTGGTGTCCTCTCTGATATCCTCTCTGGTGTCCTCTCTGGTATCCTCTCTGGTGTCCTCTCTGGTATCCTCTCTGGTATCCTCTCTGATATCCTCTCTGGTATCCTCTCTGGTGTCCTTCTCTGGTATCCTCTCTGGTATCCTCTCTGGTGTCCTCTCTGGTATCCTCTCTGGTATCCTCTCTGGTATCCTCTCTGGTTCTCTCTGGTATCCTCTCTGGTGTCCTCTCTGATATCCTCTCTGGTATCCTCTCTGGTGTCTTCTCTGGTATCCTCTCTGGTATCTCTCTGGTATCCTCTCTGGTATCCTCTCTGGTATCCTCTCTGGTATCCTCTCTGGTGTCCTCTCTGGTATCCTCTCTGGTATCCTCTCTGGTGTCTTCTCTGGTATCCTCTCTGGTATCCTCTCTGGTATCCTCTCTGGTGTCCTCTCTGGTATCCTCTCTGGTATCCTCTCTAGTATCCTCTCTGGTATCCTCTCTGGTATCCTCTCTGGTGTCCTCTCTGGTATCCTCTCTGGTGTCCTCTCTTGTATCCTCTCTGGTATCCTCTCTGGTATCCTCTCTGGTATCCTCTCTGGTATCCTCTCTGGTATCCTCTCTGGTATCCTCTCTGGTGTCCTCTCTGGTATCCTCTCTGGTATCTCTGGTGTCTCTCTGGTATCCTCTCTGGTATCCCCTCTGGTATCCTCTCTGGTATCCTCTCTGGTATCTTCTCTGGTGTCCTCTCTGGTATCCTCTCTGATATCCTCTCTGGTATCCTCTCTGGTGTCTGCTCTGGTATCCTCTCTAGTATCCTCTCTGTATCCTCTCTGGTATCCTCTCTGGTATCCTCTCTGGTATCCTCTCTGGTATCCTCTCTGGTGTCTTCTCTGGTGTCCTCTCTGGTATCCTCTCTGATATCCTCTCTGGTATCCTCTCTGGTGTCTGCTCTGGTATTCTCTCTAGTATCCTCTCTGGTGTCCTCTTTGGTATCCTCTCTGGTGTCCTCTCTGATATCCTCTCTGGTATCCTGTCTGGTGTGTTCTCTGCTATCCTCTCTGGTATCCTCTCTGGTATCCTCTCTGGTATCCTCTCTGGTGTCTTCTCTGGTATCCTCTCTGGTATCTTATCTGGTATCCTCTCTGGTTTCCTCTCTGATATCCTCTCTGGTATCCTCTCTGGTGTCTTCTCTGGTATTTTCTCTGGTATCCTCTCTGGTGTCCTCTTTGGTATCCTCTCTGGTGTCCTCTCTGATATCCTCTATGTATCCTCTATGTCTCTCTGATATCCTCTCTGTATCCTCTCTGGTGTTTCTCTGGTATCCTCTCTGGTATCCTCTCTGGTGTCCTCTTGGTATCCTCTTGGTATCCTCTCTATGCTCCTTCTCTGGTATCCTCTCTGGTGTTTCTCTGCTATCCTCTCTGGTATCCTCTCTGGTGTCCTCTCTGATATCCTCTTTGGTATCCTCTCTGTTGTCTTCTCTGGTATCCTCTCTGGTATCATCTCTAGGATCCTCTCTGGTATCCTCTCTGGTGTCCTCTCTGGTATCCAATCTTTTGTCCTCTCTGGTATTCTCTCTGGTATCCTCTCTGGGGTCTTCTCTGGTATCCTCTCTGGTATCCTCTGGTATTCTCTGTTATCCTCTCTGGTATCCTCTCTGGTATCCTCTCTGGTATCCTCTCTGGTATTCTCTCTGGTATCCTCTCTGGTGTTCTCTCTGGTATCTTCTCTGGTATCATCTCTGGTATCCTCTCTGATATTCTCTCTGGTATTATCTCTGGTGTCTTCTCTGTTATTCTCTCTGGTATCCTCTCTGGTATCCTCTCTGGTGTCCTCTCTGGTATTCTCTCTGGTATCTCTGGTGTCTCTCTGTTATTCTCTCTGGTATCCTCTCTGGTATCCTCTTTGGTGTCCTCTCTGTTGTCCTCTCTGGTATCCTCTCTGGTATCCTCTCTGGTGTCCTCTCTAGTATCCTCTGTGATATCCTCTTTGGTATCCTCTCTGGTGTCCTCTCTGGTATCCTCTCTGGTGTCCTCTCTGGTGTCCTCTCTGGTGTCCTCTCTGGTGTCCTCTCTGGTATTCTCTCTGGTGTCCTCTCTGGTATCCTCTCTGGTATCCTCTCTGGTGTCCTCTCTGTTGTCCTCTCTAGTATCCTCTGTGATATCCTCTTTGGTATCCTCTCTGGTGTCCTCTCTGGTATCCTCTCAGGTATCCTCTCTGGTATCCTCTCTATTGCAACATTACTCTTCTAATCTTCCCTAGACGGCTGCATCTTCTTACAATTTTCCTTCACTACAACAGCACCAGCAACGATAATCTCCTAAGTAAGTCTTGACTGGACACAGGTCAGTTCGCCACCTGCACAGATCAACTCATTACTGACACAAGTTAGCTCACTGTTCTTAAGGGACACGTAAGTTCCAAGATCAGGACAATGTAAATTACACTTGAAAAATGAACATGTTATTAGAAGACAGGGGAACCTTCGTGCCTCTTAAGATCCCATACGTAGGCAGTACCTGAACTTTAAACACCACATAACGGAGTATATGGGTGTTTCTCTTCCGATCTTTTTCCTATCTCAGTTCCTACTTCAACAAACCAGGTAACGAGTGGGACTTAAAACCAATGGCGAGTGAGTCTTAAAACTTCCAAGCCAGTGCATAAGAATTCGTGTTGCTACGATTTCTTGAGTCATGATAAGCCATCTTCCACCGTGATCACCTTCGCCACTACTTAGTCGATCTTCCTTTCTCCTTCCAGGACCTCGAAGTTCTGCCCTCGAAGTGTGGCGAGATTGACTCCTTGGCTTAGAAAAACAACCGCTGCATTCGTACTAATTTTACTATTTATGCGTAAGGTTATAAATTTTGTTATTATATTTGATAAATTGGTTACTGTAACAATGTTGGTAAGAGATGGGCAGTTTATTTACTATTATTTTTATGACTCTTTTTAAACGCAAGATTTACTATTCTGCTTCGTAATTTGTTGAATGACATTTTAGCACGTGATGATAAGAATGATGATGATGATGATGAGAATGATGAGAATGATAAGAATGATGATGATGATGATGAGAATGATAAGAATGATGATGATGATGAGAATAATGATGATAAGAATGATGATGATGAGAATGATGATGGTGATAAGAATGATGAGAATGATGATGGTGATAAGAATGATGAGAATGATAAGAATGATGATGAGAATAATGATGATAAGAATGATGATGATGAGAATGATGATGGTGATAAGAATGATGATGAGAATGATAATGACGTAAGAGTGTGTGTGTGCGTGTGTATTAACTTATTTGTACTCACCTATTTGTGGTTGTAGAGTCGAGTTGCAGCTCCTGGCCCTGCAAAGAGGCGGGACCAGTAGCTGTAACTCTTCCTGCTCCAAGAGCCTTATCCTATCTTAAAGCTATGTATGGATCCTGCCTCAACTACTTCACTCTCCAAATTGTTTCACATCCTAACACTCTAATGCTAATGAAATACTTCCTAACATCCCTGTGACTCATCTGTGTTTCTAACTTCCAGTTGTGGCCTTTTTTTCTTGTATCCCATTACTGAAACATTCAGCCCCTCTCAGTATTTTGTACATCGTTATCATATCCCCCCTAGGGCCTCCTGACCGCCAGTGTCATCACTTTGAGTTTGCTTAACCTCTAATCATAAGTTGTTGCAGAGGTCGAGTCATAGCTCCTGGCCCCGCCTCTTTGTTGGTCGCTACTAGGTCCATTCTCTCCCTGCTCAATGAGCTTTATCATACCTCTTCTTAAAGCTATGTATGGATCCTGTTTCTACTACATCACTCTCCAGATTGTTCCACTTCCTGACAATTCTATGACTGAAGAAATACTTCCTAACATCCCTGTGACTCATGTGAGTTTTCAACTTCCAGTTGTGACCCCTTGTTCTTGTTGTGTCCTATCTCTGAAACATTCTGTCCCTGCCCTCTTTGTCAACTCCTCTCAGTATTTTATTTGTCGTTATCACGTCCCCCTATCCTCCTGTCGTCCATGGTCGTCAGGTTGAGTTCCCTTAACCTCTCCTCGTAGGACACACCCCTCAGCTCTGGTAGTAGTCTTGTTGAAAAATTTTGATGTGGGTTCCATATTGGTGCTGCATACTCTAATATGGGCCTGACGTACACAGTGTATAGTGTCGTGAATGACACCATACTGAGATGTCGAAATGCTGTTCTCAGGTTTGCCAGGCGCCCATATGCTGCAGCAGTATTTTGGTTAATTTGCGCCTCAAGAGATGTGATCAGTATGATGCTCACCCCAAGATCCTTTTCCTTGAGTTAGTTTTGCTGCCTTTGACCTCTTAGGCTGTACTCTATCTGCAGTGACCTTCCCTAAGCTTCATAAATTTGCACTTGCTGTGGTTAATGTTGACAGTATGCCTACCCACCTTTTTCACATACCTCCCGCTGGGAGAAATTACTGGTCTACGGCTTAGTTTCTAAAGTGCCCACCAGATGGCAGGCACCTAGGTCTACAATCCATGCCTGCTCTCCGCCTCACTCTGCAACTATCTGACCTAGAAGCAACACCTACTCCAAGGACTGGCTCCTGGCTACCGTCAACAGACGACTGCCTGGTGTACCCATATTACGGAATGTAACCATATCTAGTCTTCGGGTGTATACATAAACTCTCCGCTACCTTCTACAGCATCTACGGCCTCCTATCTACAAAAAACACATCAAAACTGTGGTTGGCAGCAGTTTCCCAGCAGCCGTGAGGGAAGTCACGTCCAAGGGGTAAGGGAAGAACTACTTTTCATCCAACTTCATCGATGCAATCTGCTTGCCTACAGCTCTTGCAGCTCGTTGCAGCATTCATTCTATCCATATTTTTGCTCAAAATTGGACATAGATGTCACTGCATTATTTCCGGTGGTCTCTGTTCTTGTGCACACCACACTACCAATTCAGACTTCAGCTTGCATTTGAGTGTCATCAGCTCTTCTTCAGCGTCCCTGGGTCCTCGCCACCTACAGCAGTCAGAGGTGAGGTGTTTTGGTGTGTTTTGACTACTGTGAGTACTCAAAGTGTACTCAGCTTAGGGTGAGTGCCTAGCAACATCTAGTCACCACACACCTGCTTCCACCCTCTCCTGTGTTCAGGCTATTCAGAATGTTTTGCTGACTCAACTGGGTTCTTCACGACGTTTCTCCATGGGTTTGGAAAAACCCGGCTTGCTAAGCTACATGGGACCCTCCATGTAGCTTACCAGGTATAACAAGGAAGGCACTGAAATAGATCAGAGAATACTTGACGGGAAGGTACGTGATGAGGTGTCAGAATGGGCGCCTGTGACGAGCGGGGTTCCACTGGGATCAGTCCTAGGACCGATGCTGTTCCTGGTATATGTGAATGACATGACTGAAGGAATAGACTCTGAAGTGTCCCTTTTTGCAGACGATTTAAAGTTAATGAGGAGAATTCAGTCGGAGGAGGACAGGCCAGGCCTGGACAGGCTGCAGGCCCGGTCCAGCAACTGACTCCTGGAGTTCAACCCCACCAAGTGCAATATCATGAAGATCAGGGAAGGGCAAAAAAGACTGCAGACAGTGTACAGTTTAGGGGCCAAAGACTACAAACCTCACTCAAGAAAAAGGCTCTTGGAGTGTGTATAATACCTAGCACATCTCCTGAGATGCACATCAACCAAATAACTGTTACAGCATATGGGCGACTAGCGAACCTAAGAATAGCATTCCGACATCTCAATAAAAAGTCGTTCCGGACCCTGTACACCGCGTATGTCAGGATTATATTGGAGTATGCATCTCCAGTTTGGAACCCTCACCTGGCCATGCACGTCAGGAAACTAGAGAAAGTTCAAAGGTTTGCTACGAGACTAGTCCGGAGCTACGGGGCATGTCCTACGAGGAGAGATTACGAGAACTCTTCCTGACGACACTGGAGGACAGGAGCGACAGGGAGGACATGATAACGACATATAAAATACTGAGAGGAATCGACAAGGTGGACAGAGACAGGATATTCCAGAGATGGGACACAGCAACAAGGGGTCACAATTGGAAGTTGAAGACTCAGATGAATCACAGGAATGTTAGGAAGTAATTCTTCAGCCAAAGAGCTGTCAGGAAGTGGAATAGTCTGGAAAGTGAGTTGGGGCGGGAGGAACCATACATAGCTTTAAGAAGAGGTATGATGAAGCTCATGACGCAGGGAGAGAGTAGACCTAGTGGCGACCAGTGAAGAGGCAGAGCCAAGAGCTATGACTTGACCCCTACAACCACAATTAGGTGAGTACATACACATATACACACATACTCATATATGCACATATACATATATACATACACACATATAAACATGCACATACACACACTCACACATACATACACACTCACAGAAACACATACAAACATTTATACACAAACATACATCATAGCAATGGTTGACACATTAGCTGAAGTGGCCAGAAGGGCCCACATGGGAAGGGCAAAGTTACTAGTCGTGGGTGATTTAAATCACAAGGAGATTGGCTGGAAAACCCATGGAATGTCAGAAACGTGGTGAGCTAAGATGATAAAGGTGGTACTGGAAAACTTCATGCATCAACATGTTAGAGACAATATCAAACAGAGAGGAGAGAATGAACCAGCAAGGCTATTCACCTTGCGTAGTTCAGACAATGAGTTACAAATGGAGAGTGAAACAACACGAGTAGGATGGGAGAGGCAAACTACTGGTGGGAAAAATCAGTAAATGAAATGATGGAATACCTGACCACAAGATGCAAGGAGGCAGAAGAGAGGTTCATACCCAAGGGTAACAGAAACAATGGGAAGACCAGAACGAGCCCATGGTTCACCCAAAGGGGGTAGAAAGGCCAAAACTAAGTATACTAGATAATGGAAAAAGTATAGAAGACAAAGGACCCAGGAAAATAAGGAGATTAGTAGAAGAACCAGAAACAAATATGCACAGATAAGGAGGGAGGCCCAGTGCCAATACAAGAATGACATAACATTGAAAGCCAAATCTGACACAAAGCTGTTGTACAGCCACATCAGGAGGAAAACAACAGTCAAGGACGAGGTAATCAGGCTGAGGAAGGAAGGAGGGGATTACAAGAAACCACCAAGATGTATATGAAGAGCTCAACACAAGATTTAAGGAAGTATTTTTAGTAGGGACAGAAAGGACTCCAGAAAACCGGAATGTTAGGGTACACCAACAAGTGCTGGACACAATACACACTACTGAGGAGAAGGTGAAGAGGCTGCTAAGTGAACTGGATACCTCAAAGGTGTTGGGACCAGACAATGTCTCTCCATGGGTCCTGAGAGAAGGAGCAGAGGCACTGTATGTGCCACTAACAACTACCTGAGTGGAAAACAGCAAATGTAATCCCAATTTTTAAGAAAGGAGACAGACAGACAGCATGTATAATATGCAAAGTCATGGAGAAGATTTTCAAGAGAAAAGTAGTGGAGAACCTAGAAAGAAATGAGCTTATACACGATAACCAGCACGGTTTCAGGGAAGGAAAATTTTGTGTCACAAACCTACTGGAGTTTTACGACAAGGTAACAGCAATAAGATGAGAGAGAGAGAGAGAGAGAGAGAGAGTGCTGGGTAGAGTGCATTTTCTTGGACTGGAAAAAGACTTTCGACACAGTTCCATACAAGAGATTAGTGCAAAAGTTGGATAAGCAGGTAGGAATAACAGAAAAGGCAGTGCAATTAATCTGAGAAAACCTGACAGGAAGGAAACAACGAGTGATGGTACGTGACGAGGTGTCAGAGTGGGCGCCTGTGACAAGCAGGGTTCCAGAAGGGTCAGTCCTAGGGCCGGTGCTGCTTCTGATATATATGAATGACATGACGGAAAGAATAGATTCAGAGGTGTCCCTGTTTGCAGACAACGTGAAGTGGATGAGGATCAGGTAGAATTACAAAGGGATCTGGACAGGTTGTAAGCCTGGTCCAACAACTGGCTCCTGGATTTTAACCCCACCAAGTCCAAAGTCATGAAGACTGGGGAAGGTTAAAGAAACCGCAGACAGAGTACAGGCTAGGGGAGCCTAGGACGGCAAACCTCATTCAAGAAAAAAGGATATTGGAGTGAGTATTATACAGAGCACCTCCTTTGAGGTGCACACCAACCAAATAATTGCTGCAGGATATGGACGTTTGGCAAGACTCTGTACACCGTGTACGTCAGGTCTATATTGGAGTATGCAGCACAAGTATGGAACTCGCACCTTGTCAAGCACATCAAGAAATTAGAGAAAGTGCAACAAGACTAGTCCCAGAGCTAAGGGGTATGTCCTACGAGGAGAGGTTAATTGAAATCAGCCTGACGACACTGGAGGACAGGAGAGAGAGGGGGACATGATAATGACATACAAAATACTGAGAAGCAATGGTAAGGTGGATAGGGACAGAATGTTTCAGAGATGGGACACAGCAAGAAGGGGTCACAGTTGGAAGTTGAAGTCTCAGATGAGTCACAGGGATATTAGGAAGTTTTTCTTCAGCCATAGAGTTGTCAGGAATTGGAATAATCTGGAGAGTGATGTAGTGGAGTGGACCTAGTAGCGACCAGTGAAGAGGTGGGCCAGGAGCTATGACTTAACCCCAGAAACCACAAATAGGTAAATACAAAAATGTAAGTACACACACACACTATTACATGCACAAGTGAAGATATGGCCTGCACACCTTGTCGTAACACGATGACCACTTAGGAACTAGCAAAAGACAGCAGAGAATAAATGAATGTATTTCCTTCACCAAAAATATGCTGGTATTTACAACATATCTAGCCTATGCACAGAATTATTTACAATTATGTACAATGAGGAAAATGCAAGCACAAAACACGGTGAACTGTAGCGACCAGCAGGGAAGACACGTCTGTAAAAGCTGTTCACGAGTGTACCACATCGCTTCACATCTTTTATGGGCTTCCTTGTGATTGATTGGTTGAACAAAGGTTCTGGTATAACGACAGGGCCCCTGACTGTTAAACCCTTCGCACCTGGTTCGCTGGTCGGGAGGCAGCCTATATGGGTGTGTGGCATACACCGAATAAAATGTATCATACTCTTAGAATGCCACACACACACACACACACACACACACACACACACACACACACACACACACACACACACACACACACACTCTCTCTCTCTAAAACTCAAGCTCTTGCATTTTCTCGTACCTGAATTCTTTCTGCATAACATAAATATAGCTGACTCCTTGTCTAGCTCAGTGTTAGCGATGTGTTATGCAGATTAAGCTTAGTGTAGCAGCAGTGCAAGTTATTAAAACTCTCTTCTCTCTCTCTCTCTCTCTCTCTCTCTCTCTCTCTCTCTCTCTCTCTCTCTCTCTTCCACGGGGTTTTACAAAGTTAAGTTAAGGGTTCCTAACTATATTTCAAGCTAAGAGATGTTACCTACATCATCTCACTTGAAAGCTTTTTAATTGTTAAAAGATACTCAAACAGGGAATAGGATGAAGTTGTAGCCATCTGTGGGCCAGAGATTTCATATTGTCAAATTACTTTATTTCGCTGATGTCGTTATGCTTTACTTATTTCTTGGATGACTCGATTCATCCAAGAAATAAGTGATCTCACATGAAGTGATGTTCTTAAAAAGGGTTCAACCAGAGTGAAGTTGCTGTTTGCTGCCCGTCTTGTTGTGTAGACGCTCACTTCTCGCTGTCCATGGAGTGGAGCCAAGTGTGGTACTTTGACAATATTGGCTATATACATAACAGTAAGGCCACCTACATCCTTCCGGTGTTGAAGACTCTGCTGAAATGACAGATCTGTCCAGGCTGGCTCCAGGCAAGAGATGAGTCGTCTTGCTCTGCTCTCTATTCGTCAAGAAGTCATAGATGAGATGGGGGCATGCAATCCAAGAAAGTAGAGCATACTCAAAGTATGAGCATACTTGTGCCTTGTACAGAATTTTGCAACCTTTACTGTCGAGCATATACGAGATATGTTCTATGTGTTGTAATATTCCTTTTCTCTTTGTTTTCAAGATTTGCATCGTGGTTCTTCATGGTCATTTTGGAGTTAAATTTCACCCCAATGATATCTACTTCATCCCAGGGTACCAATATTCCTCAATTCATTATTACCACTGCTCCAGCATTGCCATCATAATGCCTAAAGACCATCATTTGTGTTTTCTCAACAGCAATTATGACCTGCCATCATTTTCCCCAGGCTGATATAGCTGTAAATTGATGATTAATGTAACTTAGAGCAGCTGGCATTTCTTCTCTTTGATAAGTAAATGTCAGAGTATAGTTATCTGCATATTCATGGGATTTTGGGTTGAGTTGAAGGTCTTTCAATTAAATTTTCCATAACAATGGCCCAAGCACACTTCTCTGTGGAATACTTGCGCCAATAGTGTGTCTTGTTGGCTCTGTCCCGTTGAGAACTACGTTTAGAGATCTACATTGAAGGTAATCACCGAGGAGGCATAGTGCAGAACCGGCTACTCCCAGTGCTTGCAGTTTTGCCAAGAGTCCCTGGTGCCATACTCAGTCGAAAGCACCAGCATTGTCCAGTTCTACCACACAGCTAACTTTGGATTCATCCAGTGACTGGTGTCACATACTGGAGAAGTTTAACAGCAGCAGCATGATCTTTTTTTGAAGCCGTATTGAAGGCCACAGAGAAGCGAGTGGTAATCGAAAAACGCCGTCATGTGCCGTAAGATTATTGTCTCAGGAACCTTGCCAGTGATTGACAGGAGTGACACTGGTCTGTAGTTGCTTATTTCCTCTCTGCTCTTCCTTTGGTGAACAGGGACTTCATTTGCGTCTTTCCAAGTTGGAAGTTATGCAGCAATTCTGGGCTCAGCTTATCTGGACCCAAACTCTTTTCGATTTAAGATTTACACTTGTTCCTGCGTTATTGTTACCTCTAACAACTTTGACACAGTTCTTGCGGCTGCCAAGGAGTTTTCCTTGCTGGATCAGGAACTTGCATCTTGGCAAGTGTTCAGCAAAAGGGTCAGCTTTCTTCTGACTGCTAGTAGAGACGGTCCCATCCTGCCGATTTAGAGGCGGAATAATTTCATCAGGCGAATAACCTTGTCGGTCTTTGACCAAGGATTACCAGGTTTTGGAGCCCACTCTACCTGATGCCAGTTTTCTGTTTGTGTCAGCCTCCCATCTAGAGATGGCCCATTTTTGGAATTATTACATTTTCCAACAGGCTTACCTGTGCAGGTTCCTGTTATAGATAGTGAGATACCTCTTTTAAATTCTTCAAGGCTTGTACTTACTAGCAGTAGCAGCCTCTCGACAACGAAAGCCGAACCAAGGTTGATCTGAAGGCTTCATCACATACTGCCGGCGAGGGATATGTTTTTGTTGGAGATTAACGATGTGTTCAGTGAAGGCATTCACTTGGTTATCGACATCACCTTGGAGAAGAGCGTTCCAATCGGAACCGGTGAGCTCAGAGTAAAGGACCGGCTAGTTTCCTCTTTCTACAGCCAGGTTGTACGTGTAGATTCATCGCCTCGTTCTGTTGGAATCCTAAGTGTCGTAAAGACAGCCTTGTGATCAGATGATCCAACATAGCCAAGGGGTTGGCAAGAGACTATGCCTTCAGATAGATCACTCACTACTGGGTCGAGGGAGGAGCCAGAGATGTGAATTGGGAAGTCAACAAAGTTTCTCTTGTCAAACAAAGCAAGAAGTTCATCAAAATCCCTCTATATAAGATGTTGGTTAAGGTCACCAACAATTATATAATGTTGATATTTATGTTGACATTTTCCATCAGGAAGATGATGGGGGTCTGCTTGTTGCCACTAAGGTTTGTACTTGCACACGCTAGTACAGAGATATTATCGTTTATACATAGGTTGCAGAACGTCATTTCCAGGTGATTAGGGATGGCAACATCAATGAGCTGAGCATGTACAATTTAAAAAAAAGCATACGGCCTGTCTCTTCTCATCCTTGAGGTGTAGTCAGCAATTCAAACAAAATTTTCGTCCAAAAATGTCTCAATAACAGCGATTATGTCGGGACATCGAGTGTTCACGAAGCTGTGCGTTAGCTCATCAGCGTTGGTAATGAAGCCTCTAGTGTTGTGTGAAAGGATGCTGATAGACTGCTCCTCATGACTGTGTTAAGCTTGATGAGTGTGTAAAGTACTTGCTCTTGAGACAGGTAGGACACCGAGACAGTCGCTGGGACGTAGCTCTGTACCAGTAGCTGCATGAGTGACGTGTTAGTGTTCACCAGTTTTGAGATCCTGCTGGTTTGTTCTCAGAACAAAAGTCTAAAGTACTGGTGATCCTGTCTGTCAAGTTCTTTTTTTTTCCTCTTACGACAGTGGTCTTCTTGATGTCACCTTTTGTGGCAGTAATTGCAGACGGTATCTCACAGGCAGTTGTTACTGGTGCGCTCTCTCTCTCTCTCTCTCTCTCTCTCTCTCTCTCTCTCTCTCTCTCTCTCTCTCTCTCTCTCTCTTCTCTCTCTCTCTCTCTCTCTCTCGTGTACAGACTATGAAGTACAGACGTTGTCTGGAGTGTCCTCACCAGTGTCCTCACCAGAGTGTCCTCACCAGAGTGTCCTCACTAGAGTATCCTCACCAGAGTGTCCTCACCAGAGTATCCTCACCAGAGTGTCCTCACCAGAGTGTCCTCACCAGCGTGTCCTCACCAGCGTGTCCTCACCAGAGTGTCCTCACCAGAGTGCCCTCACCAGAGTGCCCTCACCAGAGTGCCCTCACCCGAGTGCCCTCACCAAAGTGTCCTCACTAGAGAATCCTCACCAGAGTGTCCTCACGAGAGTATCCTCACCAGAGTGTCCTCACCTGAGTGTCCTCACCAGAGTGTCCTCACTATAGTATCATCACCAGAGTGTTCTCACCAGAGTGTCCTCACCAGAGTGTCCTCACCAGAGTGTCCTCACCAGAGTGTCCTCACCAGTGTCCTCACCAGAGTGTCCTCATCAGTGTCCTCACCAGAGTGTCCTCACCAGAGTATCCTCACCAGAGTGTCCTCTCCAGAGTGTCCTCACCAGAATGTTCTCACCAGAGTGTCCTCACTAGAGTGTCCTCACCAGAGTGTCCTCACCAGTGTCCTCACCAGAGTGTCCTCACCAGAGTGTCCTCACCAGAGTGTCCTCACCAGAGTGTCCTCACCAGAGTGTCCTCACCAGAGTGTCCTCACCAGAGTGTCCTCACTAGAGTATCCTCACCAGAGTGTCCTCACCAGTGTCCTCACCAGAGTGTCCTCACCAGAGAGTCCTCATTAGAGTATCCTGACCAGTGTCCTGACCAGAGTGTCCTGACCAGAGTGTCCTGACCAGAGTGTCCTCACCAGAGTATCCTCACCAGAGTGTCCTCACCAGAGTGTCCTCACCAGCGTGTCCTCACCAGCGTGTCCTCACCAGAGTGTCCTCACCAGAGTGCCCTCACCAGAGTGCCCTCACCAGAGTGCCCTCACCAGAGTGCCCTCACCAAAGTGTCCTCACTAGAGAATCCTCACCAGAGTGTCCTCACGAGAGTATCCTCACCAGAGTGTCCTCACCTGAGTGTCCTCACCAGAGTGTCCTCACTATAGTATCATCACCAGAGTGTCCTCACCAGAGTGTCCTCACCAGAGTGTCCTCACCAGAGTGTCCTCACCAGAGTGTCCTCACCAGAGTGTCCTCACCAGAGTGTCCTCACCAGAGTGTCCTCACCAGAGTGTCCTCATCAGTGTCCTCACCAGAGTGTCCTCACCAGAGTATCCTCACCAGAGTGTCCTCACCAGAGTGTCCTCTCCAGAGTGTCCTCACCAGAATGTTCTCACCAGAGTGTCCTCACCAGAGTGTCCTCACCAGTGTCCTCACCAGAGTGTCCTCACCAGAGTGTCCTCACCAGAGTGTCCTCACCAGTGTCCTCACCAGAGTGTCCTCACCAGAGTGTCCTCACCAGAGTGTCCTCACCTGAGTGTCCTCACCAGTGTCCTCACCAGAGTGTCCTCACCAGTGTCCTCACCAGAGTATCCTCACCAGAGTGTCCTCACCAGAGTGTCCTCACAAGAGTGTCCTCATCAGAGTGTCCTCACCAGTGTCCTCACCAGAGTGTCCTCACCAGAGTGTCCTCACCAAGTGTCCTCACCAGAGTTCCTCACCAGAGTGTCCTCACCAGAGTGTCCTCATCAGAGTGTCCTCATCAGAGTGTCCTCATCAGAGTGTCCTCACCAGTGTCCTCATCAGTGTCCTCACCAGAGTGTCCTCACCAGAGTATCCTCACCAGAGTGTCCTCACCAGAGTGTCCTCACCAGAGTGTCCTCACCAGAGTGTCCTCACCAGTGTCCTCACCAGAGTGTCCTCACCAGAGTGTCCTCACCAGAGTGTCCTCACCAGAGTGTCCTCACCAGTGTCCTCACCAGTGTCCTCACCAGAGTGTCCTCACCAGAGTGTCCTCACCAGAGTGTCCTCACCAGTGTCCTCACCAGAGTGTCCTCACCAGTGTCCTCACCAGAGTATCCTCACCAGAGTGTCCTCACCAGAGTGTCCTCACCAGTGTCCTCACCAGAGTATCCTCACCAGAGTGTCCTCACCAGAGTGTCCTCACAAGAGTGTCCTCATCAGAGTGTCCTCATCAGAGTGTCCTCATCAGAGTGTCCTCACCAGAGTGTCCTCACCAGTGTCCTCACCAGAGTGTCCTCACCAGTGTCCTCACCAGAGTATCCTCACCAGAGTGTCCTCACCAGAGTGTCCTCACCAGAGTGTCCTCACCAGAGTGTCCTCACCAGAGTGTCCTCACAAGAGTGTCCTCACCAGAGTGGCCTCACCAGTGTCCTCACCAGTGTCCTCACCAGTGTCCTCACCAGTGTCCTCACCAGTGTCCTCACCAGTGTCCTCACCAGTGTCCTCACCAGAGTATCCTCACCAGTGTCCTCACCAGAGTATCCTCACCAGAGTGTCCTCACCAAATGTCCTCACCAGATGTCCTCACCAGAGTGTCCTCACCAGAGTGTCCTCACCAGTGTCCTCACCAGTGTCCTCACCAGTGTCCATCACCAGTGTCCTCACCAAGTTCCTCACCAGTGTCCTCACCAGTGTCCTCACCAGAGTGTCCTCACCAGAGTGTCCTCACCCAAAAATGTCCTCACCAGAGTGTCCTCACCAGAGTGTCCTCACCAGAGTGTCCTCACCAGAGTGTCCTCACCAGAGTGTCCTCACCAGAGTGTCCTCACCAGAGTGTCCTCACCAGAGTGTCCTCACCAGAGTGTCCTCACCAGAGTGTCCTCACCAGAGTGTCCTCACAAGTGTCCTCACCAGAGTGTCCTCACCAGAGTGTCCTCACCAGAGTGTCCTCACCAGAGTGTCCTCACCAGAGTGTCCTCACCAGAGTGTCCTCACCAGAGTGTCCTCACCAGAGTGTCCTCACCAGAGTGTCCTCACCAGAGTGTCCTCACCAGAGTGTCCTCACCAGAGTGTCCTCACCAGTGTCCTCACCAGTGTCCTCACCAGTGTCCTCACCAGTGTCCTCACCAGAGTATCCTCACCAGTGTCCTCACCAGAGTATCCTCACCAGAGTGTCCTCACCAGAGTGTCCTCACAAGAATGTCCTCACCAGAGTGTCCTCACCAGAGTGTCCTCACCAGAGTGTCCTCACCAGAGTGTCCTCACCAGAGTGTCCTCACCAGAGTGTCCTCACCAGAGTGTCCTCACCAGAGTGTCCTCACCAGAGTGTCCTCACCAGAGTGTCCTCACCAGAGTGTCCTCACCAGAGTGTCCTCACCAGAGTGTCCTCACCAGAGTGTCCTCACCAGAGTGTCCTCACCAGAGTGTCCTCACCAGAGTGTCCTCACCAGAGTGTCCTCACCAGAGTGTCCTCACCAGAGTGTCCTCACCAGAGTGTCCTCACCAGAGTGTCCTCATCAGAGTGTACTCACCAGAGTGTCCTCACCAGAGTGTCCTCACCAGAGTGTCCTCACCAGAGTGTCCTCACCAGAGTGTCCTCACCAGAGTGTCCTCACCAGAGTATCCTCACCAGAGTGTCCTCACCAGAGTGTCCTCACCAGTGTCCTCACCAGAGTGTCCTCACCAGTGTCCTCACCAGTGCCCTCAC
Organism: Cherax destructor; assembly: GCA_009830355.1. Taxonomy (NCBI): domain Eukaryota; kingdom Metazoa; phylum Arthropoda; class Malacostraca; order Decapoda; family Parastacidae; genus Cherax; species Cherax destructor. The sequence goes on from WNWK01000386.1 coordinate 88,474, forward strand.
CAGAGTATCCTCACCAGTATCCTCACTGTTCCAGCCTCAGTTTCATGACTTTTGTTTTCCATTGTTTTTCACAGATTTTATCAATCTTTTACTTTTTCTCAGCACGTTTTCCCTCTGTCTCCCTCGAATGAAATCTCTCTCACACCGTTTTCTCTCCCTCTCTCGCACCCTCCCTCCCCATGCTCCTTAACTTCCACTGTCACTTCACCCCTTACACCCCCAACATTCACCCCCTTTCCTTCCTTCCTTCAACCTACTCTCCCCCAACTACTTCCTTCCTTGCTACTACTCCACAACCTCTCCTCTACACCCCTAACCTCCCTCGCTCTCCCCAAACGTCTCCCTCACACTTCCCAAACTTCTCCCTCACACTTCACCCCCACCCCCAACCTCTCCACCCCAGGCACTTCTTTTTAACCCCCCTCCCCAGGACTCCTCGCCGCGGCTGGTGATATACGCTGGCAATTCTCCTAGGTTAAACTCCCATCATAAATCGCTGGTAAACTGCATGGATGGCTGAAATATGTAGACATTAACTTTATCTCAGAATTTCACCATGAATCATTTGATAAAGTGGGAGAGGGGGAGGGGAGCGTAGGAGGATGAGAGGGGGAGGGGAACATAGGATAGGACGGTGAGGGAGCATTGGATTGGAGGGTAGGAGGGAATGGTGGGAGGGGAGGGTGAGGTATACTTAAAAAAAAGGTTGTATATTATAATTGGTTAATTTTTAGGACAACCTAACCTAATCTAACTTAACCTACCCTAACCTAACCTAATCTAACTTAACTTGCCCTAACCTAACCTAATCTAACTTAACCTACCCTAACCTAACCTAATCTAACTTAACTTACCCTAACCTAACCTAATCTAACTTAACCTACCCTAACCTAACCTAATCTAACTTAACCTACCCTAACCTAACCTAATCTAACTTAACCTACCCTAACCTAACCTAATCTAACTTAACCTACTCTAACCTAACCTAATCTAACTTAACCTACCCTAACCTAACCTGACCTAACCTACCCTAACCTACCCTCACCTTACCTAACATAACCTAACCTCACCCCCGAAACCCTCTCCAGGTAAACTCCAGGTAATATTAATATTGGTAGAATTACCGACAATATGTTAAGTAAAAGGACACAAATGCAACTAATGTGACATTTTATTGTGGCAACGTTTCGCTCTCCAGGAGCTTTGTTAAGCTGTCTTGACAAAGCTCCTGAAGAGCGAAACGTTGCCACATGTCACATTAGTTGCATTTGTGTCCTTTTACTTTTTAACAAACTCCAGGTAAACCTAACCTGACCTAACTTACCGTAATCTTACCTAACCTACGTTAACCTAACCTAACCTAACCTTACCTAACTTAACTTGTCCTACCCTAACTTAACCTAACCAAACCTAACCTAACCTAGCCTAGCCTAACCTACTCTAACCTAACCTAGCATAATATAACCTAGCCTAACCTAACCTAACATATCGTAACATAACAAAACCTAACATAAAACCTAGCGAGAGGTGGAGGGGTAACGGGTGCGAGGAGGGAGATTGAGGGAGTAGAGGCCACTAGAAAGAGTTACTCTTCACCACGTGTAAACAAACGATTTGAGAGCTAAGGTTAAGGGTAGGGGGAGGGGAGGGGTAGGGAAATGGAAGGGTAGGGGAAAGGAGGGGGTTATGGAGATAGTTGGTGGAGAGGCATAGGTGGTGGTGGGGATGGGCGATAAGGGACTGGGGTTGGTGGGGGTTATAGAGAGTGGTGGGGGAATATCATACACATAATACCAAAATAGAAAATAAGAGCAGGATTGTTTAGAGAGCTGCGGCGGCGGCTCTTGTGAGCTGATGTATTGTGAGCCTCGCTGTTTTCATTTGGTGCGATTTATGCCTTGAGGTAAATCAAAATGATGGAGAGAGAGAGAGAGAGAGAGAGAGAGAGAGAGAGAGAGAGAGAGAGAGAGAGAGAGAGAGAGAGAGAGAGAGAGAGAGAGAAGTAAAATAGGTGTTTGGTAAGAATAATAGATGGTTTAACTTTTCTTTTGTTGCATTTCCCATTCTCTCTCTCTCTCTCTCTCTCTCTCTCTCTCTCTCTCTCTCTCTCTCTCTCCGGCTGGCCAGGCAGGCCGTCGGGCTGATGGGCGGACGGGTCGGCAGACGGGTCGGCAGACGGGCGTGCGGGCGAGCGGGTGGGCGGGCGGGCTGGCTGGCAGACGGGTGTGCGGGCGGGTAGGCGGGCGGGCTGGCTGGCGGGCAGGGGAGCGGGCGGGCGGGCGGGCAGGCGAGCGGGCGGGCGGGCGGCTTGGCCAGCCTCTCACCCCCCCCCCCCATACCGACGCACAACGCACGCACGAAATGAGTTTTAAAGCAATATACTGGACGATAAATCTCTCTGGGAAGCTGGCGATATTTTCCCCTTCCTCGCTGCTTTGTCTCACACACACAAAATATGGCAGGCCGGCCAGGCCAGCACCCGGACATCTCTTTTCTACTGGATTTGTTAATTTCTGGGATGGGGAGAGTTTGTGGGGAATGGGGAGAGGGGTCGAGCGTGGGAAAAGTTATGGTCGAGAGGGGAGAGGGAGAGAGGGAGAGAGGGGAGAGAGGGGAGAGAGGGGGATAGATTGTCGAGCATGGGGAATTGGGGAGAAGGTGGGGGTTAGTCGTGAACTAAAATATTAGATATTTCACAACGGAGGCAAAAGAATGGATCGTCGAACTTGTAAAGAGATTAACAATACTGTGATTAGAAGGGGATCGAACTCGTGTTATTTTAGCCCGCCTCGTGGGAAGTCAGCCAAAATCCACGATGCTCCAACCACTGAGCCATCAGTGCTACACACATCAGGTACCAAGTAGCACCTGGAGTTTACCTGGAGAGAATTCCAGGGGTCAACGCCCCTGCGGCCCGGTCTGTGACCAGGCCTCATGTTGGACCAGAGCCTGATCAACCAGGCTGTTACTGCTGGCCGCACGCCGTTCAACGTACGAACCACAGCCCGGCTGGTCAGGTACCGACTTTAGGTGCCTGTTTCCTAAATGCGAGCACCTACGTGGCTGTGGTAAGCTCAGAACTAATTTCATTGTACTGACGAGTATAGTACAGTGAAGAAGCATACTGGAACTTTGATATAAACGAGTGGCTGTCTTTGCAACGGAAGTGAGGATGACGGCTGAACTTAATTGCAATAGAAATGATCGATCACTGCATGAGATGAATTGAAAAGAAAAAGCTATTCTGAACCCTTTGTAATTATATCAGCTTTGTAAGTCCATGATCTGGAAACCTGATTGGTTAATGTTTTTTTTTTTTTTGTAGTTGCTTTCAGTAAGATGGATTCTTGATGTTGTAGGCGCCTTTGAATTGTTGTTGTAGGCGCCTTTGAAACGTTGTTGTTGGTACTCTGGTGCTTTAATACACGTGAACAGAGTGTTTCTTGTTTCCTCATTCCCTTACTACCCTTCACTCTGTCTTCTGGAATGGAGGAATAGTGAGAACAAGGGTATAAAGTAACCTTAAGCGTGTCTATATATTTGCTACTTGATGTCTTGAGGCTAACAGTGAGAGTCGCAGAATTTTTCTTTTAAATTAAGAAAGTGTCTAGGCAAGTTGAGTGATTATCAGATGAAGATATGTAACTTAGGCTTTTTTTTTCCTTTTTGAGCAAGTAAACTCTGAGAATGATAGAAGGTGGTCCTCATTTAGCATTTAAAAAAGGGCGTGTCGCATTAGTGCCGCTCCCTTTTTAAGGTATCTTACTGAGAAGTGAGTCCAGAGTCTATTTATGGTATGAACCTTGATAATAAATACCGACAAGCTGGTTTAGAAAAAACACGTGAGCAAACACTAGGATATATTTATTAGAAAATGTTTCGGTCCTGAGACCTTGATCATTTCTAACATACAGAAGTTGAAAGACATTATATAGGTGGAGAGTGAGTGACGCTGGTGACCTGAAGAATGCCATGATGCCATGTTGGGATGAGGACGGGTAGACGATGAGACCATGTGACTCCTGTGTTGCTGTCCCTCAGCCTGCAGGCTGAGGGACTCATCACCTCAAACTCCTCTCCTCGCCCCTCTCTGCTTTGTATTGGACTGATGAAGCCACTGTGTGGCGAAACGTTTCCTTAATAAAGATTCCCATATGTTGCATAAGTGTCTCTATCTCCAACAGAGCCCAGGATGCCACTGGGAAGAGCACTTCAGCTTCAGTAATGGACGTTTACTTTCCGAGAACTTCGGAGTGTGACGCACTGTCACTACTGTTCTTGCTGAGGAGCGTATTGTGTCTACCTACCTACCTGGAGGGTATTCCGGGGATCGACGCCCCCGCGGCCCGGTCTATGACCAGGCCTCCCGGTGGATCAGGGCCTGATCAACGAGGCTGTTACTGCTGGCTGCACGTAGTCCAACGTACGAACCACAGCCCGGCTGATCTGGCACTGACTTTAGGTATCTGTCCAGCTCCCTCTTGAAGGCAACCAGAGGTCTACTGGTAATGCCCCTTATGGCTGGTGGGAGGCTGTTGAACAGTCTTGGGCCCCGGACACTTATTGTGTTTTCTCTTAGTGTACCAGCGGCGCCCCTACTTTTCACTGGGCGTACGTTGCATCGTCTGCCAAGTCTTTTGCTTTCGTATGGAGTGATTTCTGTGTGCATATTAGTGTACCTTGATACCTTGAGTATTTCTTTATAACGTTGAGCCACAGTGATATTAAAGTGTGTCCCAGAATTTGTGTATCTTTCCCTGAGTTAAAGATTTTTGTTTAAAGTTATATTATGGAGGAATTATGAAAATAATAAAGTTACCGTGTTCCCTGCCAAATGTCTCCTTCCATATATTATAACTTTCACTCACCTTTATTATTTACGCTAACTTTAAATAAAATAGATATCGCTAAACCCTGTATCAATTGGTGCTGTTCTCTATCCATTTGATCTTCCTTTGATGTTGAAATCAAATTCTTGAAAAAATCTTTGTAATATCTATTCTATAATATTGTTTCAGAAAACATTAAATTGTTCTTAGAAAATATTTTCTAAGAGAACTACAGCATACGATCGGGACTCGAAGCGAGGTCCCCAGTTCTCTAACAGATCAGGGAACAAAAGCCTTGATGCTTTACTCCAGTACCCACCATGCCCTCGGTAACTCTGGGCGGCCTGCAGGAACGCTAGCCATATTTCTACCTAAGGCCAGACACATTTAGGAATGAATCTCAGCTATTCAGACTCAGGAAGGATATAGGAAAGCACAGGTTTGGTAATAGAGTTGTGGATGTGACCTGACCTGACTAGGTGGGTCATTGGTTTAAGCCGGGAGGTGACTTAGATCTGCCACGCATGGGCCAGTGTTTCTTGTGTTCTTATTTCTATTTTCACTCTCCACCTTTATGTTCAGTCTTAAGCATTACCAGTATCAGTGCATACAGGGTAACAAATGGATCTAAGCAGAGAAAGGCAGCATGTGACCACCCGAAGTTACTGAAGGATGGTGTCTTTTTTTCCCGAGGATCTGTAAGACCGGACATGAAGGAGGAGAATAAAACAGCTGAGGTCCTTCATACCCCATAATTGTCCGATTTTGGGTAGAAACATGGCTAGTGTTCTTGCTGGCTGCTCAGTGTTAGTGAGGACATGGAGTGCTGGACTAAAGTGTCAGGTCTCTGGTTCCCAGCTCTCAATGGAGAGCCGGGGACCTGAGTCTGAGTCCCAGTCGCACACAGTCTCTGTCTGTCTGTCTGTATGTCTGTCTCTGTCTCTGTCTCTCTCTCTCTTTCTCTTCCTGTATATACATATATATATATATATATATATATATATAAATATATATATATATATATATATATATAATATATATGTCGTGCCGAATAGGTAAAACTTGCAGTTTTGGCTTAAATAGCAACGGTCTTCTTGCCGAATAAGGCAAGTGAAAATTTGTGAATGCAATAATTTCGCAAAAATCATTCTGAACCTAACGAAAAAAAATAAATTTCATTGTGTTTCTTTATTATTAAACTATTGTAAACTTATCTAAAATATATTTAGTTGGATTAGGCTAAATTAAATTGCGCTTATTATAATAAGATTAGGAAAGTTTTCTAAGGTTCTTTCGGTATAAAATTATTCTTTACATTAACATAAATGAACAAAAATATATATTTAAACGTATAAGAGAAAATTTTAGAAAGAACTTAATTTTAAATGAGTTCTTGCTAAGTGACCAATTTTACCTGTTCGGCACGGCATTATATATATATATAGTATTTTAAATCATTAGCTATTTCATAAATTTTAGAGATTTTCAATGACTCTGATACAACTGGTAAAGCTTCAAAAATATTGAAGAAAAACCATATTTAATCTATATTGATTGAAAGTAATAGTGTACATAGGAACAATTATTTGTAGGTTTCTTAAATTTTAATTTAAAATCAATGTTCTTAATATAACACATCTAGAAGGCAATGTATATATTTTATATATATATATATATATATATATATATATATATATATATATATATATATATATATATATATATATATATATATATATAATATATATACATTGCCCTTCCTAGATGTGTTTATTATTAAGGTAACATTGATTTTAAATTCAAAATTTACAGAAAACCTACAAATAATTGTTCCTATGTACACTATTACTCTTCACATCAAGATAGAGTTAAAGTGTCGGTTTTTTCTTCAATATTTTTGAGAGCTTTACGCATTTGTAGTCCAGAGTTCATAGATGAAGAAATCTCTAAAATTTATGAAATAGCTAATGATTTAAAATACCCAAGAAACATAATTGATAAATCTTTTAAAATAGCTAGGAATACTTTTACAATCCAAAAGGGACAACCAACCTTATTCAACCAAAAATATGTTGGTTCTCCTTACCATGAAAACTTGGTTGATATGCCTTCCTTTCTTAAAAATTTTAATATCAAAGTTGTATTTAAAAATCTTGATACAGTAAAAGACTTTTGATAAAAAATTCCCCCAAAATGCTGACGGATGTGTCTATAAGATTCCCTGTAAAATATGCGATAAAGTTTATTATGGTCAAACCGGAAAAACTCTTGAACTAAGATTAAAACAACATAAATATAGCATTAGAACTGGACAAGATTCTAATGCTCTATTTATTAATGTGAGAGATTTTAACCATCCAATTGATTTTCAAAATGCTGAGAAGGTTGTATCAAGCAAGTCCATGGTTGAGAGGAATATAATAGAATCATGTTTCATTAAAAGCAGTTTTGAAAATAATATGAATATTTCTTTTGGTTTATATAAATTGGATTCATTTATAATTAATAAAATTTGGGAAGAATTTAATGATAAATTGGACTAATCTTAATTCTTGGGAAGAGTTTCAGGTCCTTTCTTATGTTCCTCTTCACAGAGTCGTGCGATGTTACGCTACTGTGAGGTGTAGTCTTTGTTAGTGTGATGTGACTGTGAGGTGTAGTCTTTGTTAGTGTGATGTGACTGTGAGGTGTAGTCTTGCCCCTTATATAAGCCTTCTTGTCATGTTTCCTTTTATAGTTCCTTGATAATGTGAGTAGTCACGAAAGCGCTTGAAATTCCTCTATTTTTCATAGTGGTTGTCTTGCATATTTTGATATCACCTGTTTACTGTGATCTTTTGCATATATATATATATATATATATATATATATATATATATATATATATATATATATATATATATATATATATATATATATACATATGTACTTGTGTGTGTGCATATTTAAGGTGCAAGGAAGACCCCCATCTAAACTAGTGACACCAGTCCTGGTATGCTCCTGCTCCTGCTGCTGCTGCTGCTCCTCCTCCTGCCATTTAGGAGAATTTATGTTGGCGCAGTTTATTTCTGCCACTCAGTCCTCAGGAGTTTCATTTGGTGGCCAAGACAGATGGAACTCCACTCGTTATTGTCCCAGAGACTCGTTGAGCCACCCAGGTTGCTGCTTGAAGGTGGGGGGGAGGGAGGAGACATTAAGCGAGAAGAGGAAGAGATGGAAGGGAAAGGAGAGAGAGTGGCAGGATGAATGAATAAAGGGAAGGGAAGTACACGAGGGTAGTAGATGAAGAGGATGGGATGGGATGAGAGGCTGAGTGGTACTCTTCTTTTTAAGTTCCACTTGTAACCTTGAGTTGGCTGAGGTGATCTGTCTCTATTGGATCTATTTTTGCAGCTGTCGTCTGTTTTAACCTTCAGTATAACGTTTACTCGTGTGTCCATGTGTCCATGAGTCCATGTGTCCGTGAGTCCGTGTGTCCATGAGTCCATGTGTCCGCGTGTCCGCGTGTCCGCGTGTCCATGTGTCCATGAGTCCAAGTGTCCATTTGTCCGCGTGTCCATGTGTCCACGTGTCCATGTGTCCGTGTATTCATCTCATGCCTTCTCTGGTGCTAATTATTTAATTATTTCATCAGCAGTTCAGTAACATGAGAATGTCTTAACGTACCGGATTCAAACTTTCACCTCTACATCCAACAAACTCGCCTCCTTCAAATTCCCTCCCGTCAAACTAGGTGAGTACAACTAGGTGAGTACAACTAGGTGAGTACAACTAGGTGAGTACAACTAGGTGAGTACAACTAGGTGAGTACATACACACAGAGTCTGGTGTACAGTGCCTCAAGTTGTAGACTGAATTATGCACTAATATTCTTCCTTCTGTTTATTACACTTTCGCATTTGGAGTGTGTTACACAAACATATTACATACCTTAAACAAGGATTCGAACCCGTAGCGCCAGCCTCCCTGGTAATGCTAGAAATCCTTATGTACGGAATTCTGGATCTCCTGGGCACGACTCCTTATACACAACCTATTTTCTATTTATAAATAAAAGAAAACATTCGCAACTAAACCAGTTGTAAATATATCACAAAAGTCATTTAACACCAGCCAAAGGGTAATCAACACATGCAATATATGTTGGGTTAGCTTGGTGACTTTGTAGGAGAATGTGAAGTGGTGATTATTATTATTATTATTATAATCAAAACAAAGCGCTAAACCTAATAGGGTCATATATCGCTGGACTTGGTGGTGAACAAGAGTCATGTCGCAGCTGATGTTCGTCTCATCTCCTTAACTTTGGTGCTCACTAGTAGTTATATGTTCCATCAAGGACCAGTATATAAATTATGTACCATGTAAGGCTAAGAGCCGATGTATCGGGGTTAAAACCCGAAATTACTTAAAAATTACGATAGAACTTTGAATGCACACTCGGCGGCGTCAGATAAACCCACTATAGCACTCAATTTATCAGGCTCATTGATAATTACGCGCTTAACCATGCACCAGCACATATGCAAGACTTAGAGCTATAAATGTTGTTGTAACTAAATTTCCCAGTCTTTATTAAGTGAAGAAATATATTACAAAATATCTCATTGGCCGCTGTTGCCTTTGTGTCAGCTGTGGTTGTCATGGCGGCGGCCACGATTATAAACATAAATCATTGGATTGCTCTCCTACGAAATTTAAAATAGCAACATATTTTATAACACTTTATAAAGCATAAAACTGGGAGGGGGACGGGGTGAGGAGGCCGACAGCTGATAATAAACGTGTCCTTCAGGAGTGAGGTTTTGATGTGTCTCACCTCCCTCACCCTCCTACAACTACACCTCCAGCAATGATTACGAAGACTTGCACGTTTCTCCAAACGCTAAGACTTGCAGCATTCTTTGCTGCAGGAAATGCTAACCATAAACATCAGCAAATGAACAATACCTATTGTGCTGAATTATAGAGAAGGTTGCTACATCACTTGTGCAACAGTGTATAGATGGAATTGCTGCTGTGGCAACAACCGGTCACCTGTTTGAGAAGGCTAACGTCTTTGTTTAGAGATCTTCATTTGTATTTCTTTCATTTACCAGAGATTATGAAGTATAATTACAGCAAAATTTATATCCATAAGCTTTTTGTATATTCTGGTGCATGGTAATGTACATAATTACTAAGCAGTGTAAGAAAGCGTAATAAAAAGAGCACGCAAGGGCTCATCTTGTGCACACATAGATGCAGGGAGGTTTATACTGACTGAAATATATTAAATTTTGTAAGGAAGCTCTTCCCAACAATTTGAAGCAAGACGACCCCTTTTTAACCTTAAAAATTTTGCAAACTCCCACGTGGAGAACATATGTAATGAAAAAAAAAAAAAGGTTATGAACGTAATAAATTTTCGCTAACCCCTTGGTAATATTCGGTTGCTTCTCCGGGGGTCTGTAACCCACATGTTGGGTACCTACCACTGCTCTAACACCCTAGAGGTCTGTAACCCACATGTTGGGTACTACTGCTCTAACACCCTAGGGGTCTGTAACCCACATTTTGGGTGCTACTGCTCTAATACCCTAGGGGTCTTTAACCCACATGTTGGGTGCAACTGCTCTAACAACCTAGGGGTCTTTAACCCACATGTTGGGTACCACTGCTCTAATACCCTAGGGGGGTCTGTAACCCACATGTTGGGTATCACTGCTCTAACATCCTAGGGAGTCTGTAACCCACATTTTGGGTGCAACTGCTCTAACAACCTAGGGGTCTTTAACCCACATGTTGGGTACCACTGCTCTAATACCCTAGGGGGGTCTGTAACCCACATGTTGGGTATCACTGCTCTAACATCCTAGGGAGTCTGTAACCCACATTTTGGGTGCAACTGCTCTAACAACCTAGGGGTCTTTAACCCACATGTTGGGTACCACTGCTCTAATACCCTAGGGGGGTCTGTAACCCACATGTTGGGTTACAGACCCAACACCCTAAGGGTCTTTAACCCACATGTTGAGTACCACTGCTCTAACACCCGAGGAGTCAACGACCCACAGATCCACTGCTCTTACACAATGATTAACACATGCACGCAAGAGCACACTTGCTACTCTCACGTCCCTGCAACACACACACACACATAAAGAGGTGCAAACGATGTCGATTGCGACTTTGAGTGACTAAAAGTGTGCACCTTTTATACACCTAGAATACCTAACTCACGCAGGGAGTTACACACACACACACACAACCCCTGCAACCACAATTAGGTGAGTACACACACACACCAGTCCCCTTGAAGCAAGCTGCAGCTCAGGCAGTAAATATGCAGTTAAAGTCCTTTTAAAGTCAGTGACTGCGGGTGTCTCAGTGCTGGTAAGAAAATACATACAAACTTAAGCCGGGATTTATTATGTCGTTTCTCAGTGGGTAGAAAGGCGAACTGCCTAGCCTGTGTTGGGTGTTGGTGAATTGCCTAGCCTGTGTTGGACGACCTACCGACCCTGTATTTTGGGTGACCTGCCTAGCCTGTGTATTAGGTGTGTGTTGAGTGAGTTTATATTGGGTGAGCGTTGCAAGTGTAACAGTGTAAGGAGACCTTTCCCATGTTTCTAGTCTCCCAGAATTGAACTCATTTCCTTCGGTTATGAGCTGAAGTCGCTATCATCAAGGTAAGAGACACCTAATTTACTCACTTTTACTTTTTTACTGATATTTACTTATAATGATCTGCAATTCCTCTGTCACCTAACTCAGCCTTACTCTTATCACCTGACTTTTCACCTGAGTGCAACCGACATATTCTACACTCGTGTGAGTATTTATTGGGTACGTACGAAAAAAAATAAAGATTTACCTCTTACCAAATACTATACTCAATCCCTTGGCTATGATGAATGGAGCTGCTTTCTTTGGTCGACCAGGCTGTTACTTCTTGCACTTCACTATTTCAAATCAATATTACAGGAAGTTTCTTCTGGTATAATTTCCTGAACCAAATATTTCTAGTTTTGGTTATAGTTTGCTACATCCTCGCGGTGTTTTGTGAAGGTCACTAAAATTAAGAATGATAGGTTGATTAATTATAAATCTTTAATTACACAATGTTTATATTATCAAATCATGGCCATTGAGTACACGTCTTACAGAATCCAGAACTGAGAATGCCATTTAGTTCATCATTTCCAGAGCTTGACATATCAGTTAATTTCAACAGTGCAGTTATACAAATGAACAAATGCAATCATTCATTGAGCCAGACCAAAATGATTTATAGTTAGGTCCTCCAGAATGTTTATGTTATTGTACAGTCAAAGTTGCGAGAACGCGAAGTATGGTGCAGCATATCTTGTGGTCTAAGTGTGAAATTTACTCTCTCTTCTTCCTCCTCCAACTCTCCCTTTTCTTCCTTCTCCTCCTCCTCTTCAGAGAGTCGGCGAAGGTCTTCCGCCCGCCCGCGGTTTCAAGGCCTGGCCAAACCCGCCACATAAACTTCCCACACACAAAGAGCCATAAAGAACAGGAGGTCATGCAGAAGGAACCTCCAATGACACATCAACACTACTTCAGGGGGCGGCTGTTTTATGACAGCTCAAAATTCCCCAATAAAAAACAAGAAATAACAATAATTGCGACAGTAAAGCACGTCGTAACAGCTGTAACTGCATGGGAAGCGCATTTTCTCCCGAGTCAAGGCTGCAATACAGCGAGAAATATGTTACTGCTTTGCACACAGCTAAATGCTACTCCAGCGGCTTATGCTACTTTGGAGCAAATTTAGAGCTGCCGTTGAATAAATTTTCCCTCCTTGTAGTTATCAGATGAGAGAAACCTGGGAGACTCAGGCCTGTGTTGCCAGCTCTCTGTGCATGACGACTACCACGACCACCAAGACAACCAGACCACCAAGACAACCAGACCACCAACACGACCCAGACGATGAACACCAAAACGAGCACCAAGACAGTCACAAACCTCCAAGATGACAGCATCCAAAGAAAAAAGACGACTGCACTGATATCGAAAACGACCCTGAGGATAACCACATCGACAGACACGACCATGAACTCCACCATAACACAACACTACAATAAAGACACCCACAAAGCCAATCAGAAAAGCGACACAGCCGACCACGACCATGAAGATGACCAAGACACCAGACGATAACAACCAGCAATTGTGTACGACCGAGAACTTACACTGCGACAACAACAGTGTGAAGATAATGATAAACAATGAAGGAATGGCCAACTCTCCTGCGAGGGAACACAACTGGAAGTCTCTACACATGGAGGATATTCAAATGAAAAATGTACTTAAGGAGTGCGTCATTATGCAACACTGCAGCATCTTTTCAGCTATACAGTTAGTCTTTATTTTTTATGGAGAGAAAAATAGTTTATTACATTTTTTCACTCTTTAACGCACTTTCGTGGTCTTTACCTGTTAGAGGGCGCGTGTGAATGCTTCTGTATGCAAATATGTGTGTGTATGTATGCATGTGAGTGTGCTTATGTGTTTGAATGTGTATTTGTGTGTAGTTTCGTGATTGACGTGTTTGTATGTGTGCATATGTGCGTGTATGTGTGCATATGTACTTGCATGCGTGTTTATGTGCACGTGCGAGATTGTCTTGTGCATGTATGCGTATGTGTTCATAAGTGCTTGTGTACGTATCTGTATACAGGTGCGTTTCTTCGTGCATGTTCGTATGCTTGTGTGCGTATGTGCTTATGGGCAAAACCCAGTGTAAAGCAGGGGCGCCGTGGACACAATAAGAGAACATTATATCACCATCCTTGGTGCCAGACTATTTGACATCTTACCAAAGTGCCTGATCAAGCAGACTCTAATGGATATGTAGACCAGCGGGCAGCCAGCAGCAAAAGCCTGGTTCACCAGGCAAGCATCAGGCAAGACTGACACAGGGACGGACTCAGGGACACTCTCGAAACTCATCATAGGTATGTGGTTCTGTATTTACGAGAGCTTTTTCTCGCGTGCATGCGTGTTATTGTACGCATTTGCGTTCCAAGCAGCAATTTTCTAAAGTTACTTAACTCATGGAAGAATAAGAGCATAGCATATGGATGGATCTATTGATGTGCTGTATTGAGTAACATCTTGGTGACATCAACAGTGTTACAGTGGCTTGTGAACGCATGATGTCAGTGGAAGAGACGTTTGATACAGAGT
>WNWK01000386.1:105000-192500 GCA_009830355.1 Cherax destructor
TATATATATTTTTTTTTTCACAGCAGGTGGAAAAGAAAGACTTGCAACTTCACAAGGCACTGACGTACAATCAATGTTTTGGTGACAAATCAATCACCACCTTCTGGATTCATTTCTGAAACACGATTTTATTAAACTAGCCAAGTTGGAAGGTGTTGTTCAAGTGTCCTACTTGAAATAAGCTGGTTACTATATGCGAAGTGTCACTATAATTCATGATACTATCTGCGAAGAGCCACTATAATGTATGAAGCATTACAATAAATAGATTTATAATCAGGCAGTAGCAAGACATGAGAAAGGTTGAAAATGAAGGAGAATCATCAAGTAGAAAGCCTTGCTTTATATGTCCTCCACTCTTACATTACACACAATAACAGAAAACTCGCCAAAAAAAAATGGGGAGAAATTATAGTTATTCGAGAGCAAGTAAATAAATAAAAGCCAGAAGTTTTTTTTAAAGAGATTACTCTTTAAAATTTGTAAACCCATAATATTTTATCCTTTAGCTATAATTTTAAAATTACCTGAACTCGACGAATGATTATGAGACTAGGAATGAATTCTTATAGCTGAGCGAGGAAGTCTGTGATGGCTTCCTCATGATATAACACTATGTTCACAAATTGTAGTCTTAAAATTCAAGAATGTGCTCCATATCTGTCTAATACTTCAACCATATTTTGACTTCTTGCCTTTGAGTGATTCTTATGACATTGTTGTTGGCGGTTGCTTACCCAGCAACAAGGAACAGTTAACTCCTAGAGATCTATTTACTGCTAGTTAATGTTAACCCAAAAGCTTGTGCTCAACCCCTCTTTAAGGTGGGCTCCTTGTCGTGGTAAAGAAGCTCTTGGTCTGAGGAATTGGACCTTTTGGTGTTCTTCCTCAGACCGAGCTTAATTACCCCCCAATCCCCCCTTCCCTATCATATCCTCTCCATCCCCCCATTTTTTATCTTTCCTCCTCCTTCCATCCCTCCCTTTTCCCATCCTGTTTGTAGCCTCTGGGGTCCTTCCCTCTGGCATTACGGTTTCTAGGTAGGGGAAAGTGTGCCGGGGTTATCCCGCTTCCGCTCGGTGGGGTTCCTCAGGAGTGGTATAGTTTCCCGTGGAATCTGGATCATCTAGAGGCGCCCTGCTCCCTTCCCGGATTTCCAGGAGGTGTGGCAGGGTGTCCTGAAGGTGACGGGTGTATCTCTAGAGGCTGTCTGTCGGTTCTGGGAGGTGGCAGCCGAATGAGGTATGCTTTGTGGCAGGTATCCGACCGCCCTCTCTTTTGTTTACCGAGGTGGCTAGGTGGATGTGAGGTTGCTATCCAGGAGTGCTGGTTTACTGACGTGAAGGGTAGGGTATGGCATGGGTTCCACACTTCGGTGTGAAGGTCCTCTTGGATGAGAGGGTAAACTTACGGCCCTTTTATGCCTTCTAGTAACTAGCTCTCCACTGTCCCTCTTCCTTCTTTTCCTTTCCTTCTTTTTTTTCCTTAAAATAATAATAAGAAATAAGTACCACCATCATGGAGTCTTCGTTCCGTGACACCCCTCCTCCTCCCAGGCCTCTTTTTGTTACTGCATCCTGTTCTGATCTGCTTCATTACTGGACCATTCTCTAGATTTTTCCCATATCCCTGTACTTCCTGCTGGTGACGCTTCGTTACCTGCTCCAGGTGCCAAGGCTCCACCCGTTTCTTCTAGTGCCTCTCCCCTTGCATGTCTTTAACTATGCGTCGGGCTTGGAGTGGAGTGCCCGGTCTGCAGTGCTGCGAAATCATGCCCATACATCTTGCAGTCTTCACCCCACTTGTCTTAATTGCAACAAAACTCACCCTTTTTTTTTCCGCAGATGTCAGGTCTAGCTATCTTAATGAACTTGAAATCTGTTGTCTTAAGGAGAGTGAAGGCCTTATGCTATGGCTGTCTCTGGCTCCGCCTTCAGGGAAATTTTCCTCGTGTTCCTTATTTTTGAGTAACTAGGAGACCTCCAACCTTGGCAGTCCACCTGCCTACCAGCTCCTCCAGTGCTGTGTCTTCTGGGGTTACCCTCATCTCTAATTCTTTCGTGGTTTTACCCTCTGAAACCCCCACCTCCTTACCTCTACTTCTTCATCTTCTTGTCCGCTAGTTTCTCAGTTTGCAAGGCCTCGCACGCCTGCACCTTCTTCATGCCTATCACCTGCGAAGTTGAACCTGTCTCCTAAGCCCAAGTCTCTTCGCATTCCTAAGGTGCTTACAATTCTCCAACAGTTCTCCTTTTCAGTCTCGGTGCCTAGTTCTCACCCCTTTCTAACTCTCACACGAAGGTGGTGGTTCACCCCCCTCATGTGGTCCCCTCTTCTGTAACCTCGCAGACTTCTCACCCAGTCCCCTTCCAGCCTTCTTCCTCTCCTGCTCCAAGTCTCTTCGCATTCCTAAGGTGCTTACAATTCCCCAGTAGTTCTCCTTTTCAGTCTCGGTGCCTAGTTCTCACCCCCTTTCTAACTCTCACACGAAGGTGGAGGTTCACCCCCCTCATGTGGTCCCCTCTTATGTAACCTCGCAGACTTCTCACCCAGTCCCCTTCCAGCCTTCTTCCTCTTCTGCTCCATCACAGGACTCTTCTGTCCCCACTGGTGCATCTCTCCAGGTTCATACTCCCCTCCCCTCTCAGACCTTTTTGGTTCACTCCATTGTCTCCCTGATCTCTACTTGCTCTACCTTACCTGCCTCTGAAATCATGGTATCGGCATTTTTCTTGTCCACTAAAACACTTGATGCTATCTTCGACTATATTGCGGAGACGAGACCCTTGATGGACACCAGTGCACCTCCTTATGCCCCTCCTTATTTTTCACAACCCTCACAACAATCTTTTCCTTCACAGCATTCTGATTCCTCCTTGCTTACATGCTTTCCGTTGCCTCCACACATTGACTTCACTGACCTTACTAGCCCATTGATTTTATTGTTTCTCATCGTTGGCATACCTATCTTTGTGAATAATGACTTATTTACAATGGAATATTCGTGATCTTAGGGGTAATCGGGGAGAGCTCCAGGTGTTGCTCTCCCAGTTTTCCCCAGTATGTGTCAGGTTACAAGAGCCTAAAGTTCGTTCGGCTGTTATCTGTCAGATTTCGGGCTATGTGCTGTTGCATTCTTCTGATCCCTTTCCTGAAGAAACTTTTAATGAGAGTGCACTTCTTGTGCATGTTGGTATACCGTTTCAACAAATCTTTGTTCATTCTCTGCTGCATTATACTGCAGCCCGTATTTATTTGCACAGGTGGTATACAGTTTGTTCTCTATATCTCTCCCCTTCCTGTGCATTCTGTATCTCAGATGTTGTGTTCTTGATCTCTTCTCTGCTGCTCTGCCGTTACCCCGACTTCCCCTATGTGTGCAGTTTGGAAGGTACGGAAGTTGTGTGGCAAGTACGCTCTGGACCCAGCTCATTTTTTGCGGGTTGCTGGTGTTAGTGTTGCGGAACCTCTTGAAGTTACCATGGAAATCAGGAACTATCTTGTCTGTGTCTCCCAAGGGCTTCACCTCTGTCCCTCATTTCTCACTTCTATGTCTGCCAAGGAGCAATCGCCCTTGGATTTCTCTTCTAATGGGATGAAGCCGTATAACGTACCTTTTACTCTCTTAGAGCTAGAGTCCATGCTTTCCGCTTGCCGGTCATCGGCAGCTGTGCCTGATGATATTCATATCCATATGCTACATCTGCATTCTACAGCCCTTACACTCTTTTTGCATCTTTTCAATCTTGTCTTGAAGTGAGGGGTTTTCCCTCAACAATGGAAATCTGCCATTGTACTACTGTTTCGCAAACCAGGCACTTCGAGGCTTGATACCTCTCACTATCATCCCATTGCTCTTATCAGTGTAGTCTGCAAGGTGATGGAACGATTGGTGAACAGACCTGTTGTGTATATTTGGAGACTCACAATAGTCTTTCTCCTCACCAATATGGCTTTCGCAAGGGCCGCTCTACTTTGGACCCCTTGCTCCACTTAGATACATGTGCAAAATGCCTTTGCTCATAAACACTCCGTCCTAGCAGTCTTTTTTGATCTCGAGAAGGCATAATGACACCACTTGGAGGTATAACATCTTAGCACAGGCCCACTCCTTAGGCCTCCACGGTAATCTACCTACCTTCCCAGCTGCTTTCTTATCTGAAAGACATTTTCATGTTCATGTTGGCGCCTCGCTTTCCTCAGACTTTGTTCAAGCCGAGGGAGTCCCACAAGGTTGTGTCCTTAGCACTACCCTTTTTCTCTTGGCTATAAATGACCTACCTTCCGTTCTTCCATCACATATTTGGTCGTTGCTTTATGTGGATGACTTCGCTATAGCTTACGCAGGCACTGACTCGCCTGGAAGTGGCCTCTCCCTTCATGATGCGATTGACCATGTTTCCCATTAGGCCACTTCTCATGGATTTAAATTTTCTATTGCAAAAACCGATTCATTATCTTTACTAAACGTCCTCTTGTCCCAGATATTCCATTGTGTTTGCACTGCTTACATATCTCGGAATGAGATACGGTCAAGTTTCTTGGCTTTCTATTCGATCACTGGTTGACATGGAAACCTCACATTTTCTCTTTGAAGGCAGGTTGAAATGGTTGGCTGAACCTCCTTAAAATTCTTGCGCATCGTTCATGGGGAGCAGATCGCCGGACACTCCTCCATTTGCATTCCGCCCTAGTCTTGTCAAAGGTGGATTATGGCAACCAAGTCTATTCTGTGGCTTCTCCTGCATCTCTTTCTAAGTTAGATCCTCTTCATCATCAGTATCTACATTTATGCCTTGGTGCCTTTCATTAATCCCCTATTGAAAGCCTCTATGCTGAGGCGAATGTTTCGTCTTTAGCCGATCGTCATGTTGCTCATTGCCTTTGTTACTTTGTCCGCTCTCATGACCTTTGTGTTCCTTCTACGTATAGGTTGGTCTGTGACATTAGTAGAAGTCCATTATTTGATCAGTGCCCCTGCTTACTCCATCCGTTTTCTCTTCATCTTCACTCACTCCGGTCTTCTCTCCAGTTGCCTCCCTTGTATGTTCATGTAGCGTCTGCTGGTGTTGGGTTCGCGCGATGTTCCCTGACAATGTTGTCTGGGGTCATTTGTTAGACTCAGCTAGCATTTTTACCACCAAGTTGTATGCCACCATTCTCACAGTGCTTCTCCATATTACATGTATGTCTCCTTTGGCGCTTGTGATAATTTCGGATTTCCTCAGCACTTTACAGGCCATTAAACAATTTGATATCCCTCATACATTGGTCCTTCATATTCACCTTTGGTTGCGCCATGTAGCTAGCAAAAACAAAGTCGTCGTTTTCTGTTGGGTCCCTGGACACGTTGATGTGATCACACAGGCGGGCTGCTACACGGTCAGTGATGCATGATCTTCTGGTTTCCTATAGAGGTATTCCATTCAGGGTTATTTTACCGTCGTCTCTGCCCGTCTTCGCGGCAGTTGGCAACAACAGTGGTTGGACATGCACCATAACAAATTGCACTCTATTAAACCGCTTTTGGGTTTGTGGCCATCTTCTTACCACCATTGCCATACTCGGGATACTGCCCTCTCCTGTCTCCACATCAGCCATACTCGCCTTACCCATGGGTATCTCATGGAACGACACCCTATTCCTCTCTGTGAGGTTTGTCTGGTCTCTATTTCGGTTCTTCACTTTCTTGTGGATTGTCCAGCGAGCTCGCAGGATTTACCTCCACCGCCGCCGCCACCTGCCACTCTTACCTTATCTTCCCTTCTTGCAGACGGTCCTGCCTTTGACTTACGATTACTTTTTGACTTTTAGTCAGCAACTGCTTTACTATACGAACTTTGACACATAGCCCTTAGCATCCCTTACAGCCCTTTTCTTCCCTCACCTCTGATCCCCTCTCCACCTAGCTGTTTATAGCCCCGGCACTTTTTTCTGCCCGCAGCGCTGCATGACCCTTGTCGGTTTAGCGCTTTATTCGATTATAATAATTATGCTCAACCCCGGCACACACAGCCGGGTGAGTACATTACAATTATATTCATGGGGAAGCCGGGCTCGTCTGGGAGAGGGGGATCGATTTAATCCAGGAGGAGACGGTAGCTTCAGGTTCTGGATAAGAACCTGAAACAGTATCAATAATCCAGCCATTCTGAACAGAAGGTGAGCACAACATAAACTGATACATCCAAACCAGACATAACAGTATTCTATGAAAGCACCTGCCAGGAGGCTCCAATAACGGGGCTGAGCATCAACTAAGAAGACACTCCAGGACTCAACTAACTGGGGCTCACACTTGGCAATAAAAGACGATCCTGCCAGGAGGCTCAATAACTGGGGCTCACACTGGCAACTTCAAGAAGACGATCCTGCCAGGAGGCTCAATAACTGGGGTCACACTGGCAACTTCAAGAAGACGATCCTGCCAGGAGGCTCAATAACTGGGGCTCACACTGGCAACTTCAAGAAGACGATCCTGCCAGGAGGCTCAATAACTGGGGCTCACACTGGCAACTTCAAGAAGACGATCTGCTAGGAGGCTCAATAACTGGGGCTCACACTGGCAACTTCAAGAAGACGATCCTGCCAGGAGGCTCAATAACTGGGGCTCACACTGGCAACTTCAAGAAGACGATCCTGCCAGGAGGCTCAATAACTGGGGCTCACACTGGCAACTTCAAGAAGACGATCCTGCCAGGAGGCTCAATAACTGGGGCTCACACTGGCAACTTCAAGGGGCAGAAATCTTCTTAACCCGACAGTCTCTTACTACTGGCAATTAACACAAGCTTCAAAGCCTTGACGCTATTAGCACGAGATAACGAGGCATAGGATGTTAAAAACGAGGAGGTGGAGAGAAAGAGGAAGAAGAGAAGGAAGAGTATGTGGAGGAGAAAAAAAAAGAGGAATAAGATGAGAAATAGGAGGAAAGGGAAGAAAGGGAGCTGGGAAATTGAAAGTGGAGGAGGATTAAGTAGAATAAGAGGAGATAATGTATGATAGCATTAACAAGCCTACATGAGGATGTTAAGAGAGAGTCGTGTGTGAGGGGAAACAGCGAGGCGCCTCACTCACCATAACCCCTCACAAGATACGAGGGAGAGAGGGACACCGCAGCCGCAATATCAAATGTTATAAGTTTCTCGAATTTATTCCCGCAACAGCAATGCAAGAGGATTTGTTTTACGGTACAAGACGCAGATAGAGCTACAAGTTTCCCTTACAAAGAAGAGCAATAGTTTAGCAGCATCGCGGCGCTAAAGTTTACCCATGAATCTGGTCTCTCATGGTACGGCGATGGTAGTGAATTTTGGAAAAGAGAGAGAGAGTCTGGGAGGAGGGAAGAAGGAAGGGAGAGGTCATGAGTGGGGATGGGAGGGGACAAAGAAATCAGAGATGGCAGTAGGGAAGCATGGGGTTATGGTGGGGTTGGAAACAGTGATGGTGGTGGTATATCTATGGTGGCATTACCGAAAATTATAAAAAGAATACCACAGCGAAAATAGGAAATAAACCTAAGGGCTTTCATGTGCTTACACACACATCTGCAGATATGCATGAAACCGCTCGGTTTTTTTTCCTATTTCAACTGTATTATTTGTTTTCATATTTGCAACCACGCGTTTTATTGTGATTTCTTCCATAGAAAAGTATATTAATAAGACTTAATAAGTGGTTGATGGCATTTTATTTGGAAGACGTTTCGCCCACCTTGGACTTTATCAATTTTCAGAGAATTGATAAAGTCCCTGGTGGACGAAACATTTCAATAAAATGCCATAAGCCTCATATGGTGCCATATTAACAGTATTGATGAGGGAGTGGAATGTCATGGTTGTGGAGGGTCGGTGATGATGATGGGGATGGAGGGGTCATGGTGAGGTTTAGACAGAGATGGTGGTGGAGCAGTGGAGGGTTTGGTGAGGAGGCGTGTAGAGTGGTGGGGAAGAATGAATGTTATGGAGAACATGAAGCAAAGTGAGGTAGGGAGACAAGAGAAATGGGGGAGTTCGGACGCTAGATAAGAGGCATGAAAAAAATGGGAGATAAGAAGAGTGAGATGGGAGGATTTAGGAAGAAGTGAAAAGGTTAAAGAGGATCCAGAGGTCAGAATGCTATGGGACTGGAAGAAGAATATAAATTATTATTATTATTATTATTATTATTATTATTATTATTATTATTATTATTATTATTATTATTATTAAATGAATAAAAGTCACTTTACCGTGCCTGGATCAATTCACAAATAACCCACACATTCCTGAAGAAACTCAAGATGACTTTTTCAATTCGTCCTGAGGCATTATGAAGTCACAAATTGCAAGAAAATTACTAGAAAACTAGAAGACAAGTATGAAAGGGGAAGAAGAAAGACAAATCAGTATTAACATTAGTAAAAGTATTAGAATTATTATTATCAGTGGTGGGGGTAGTAGTAGTAATAATAATAATAATAATAATAATAGTATTAGTAGTAGTAATAATAACAACAGCATCAGCAGCCTCAACAGCAGCAACAGCAGCAGGAGCAGCAGCAGTAGTAGAAGTAGCAGTAGCAGCAGCTGCAGCAGTAGTAGTAGTAGTAATAGTAGTAGTAGTAGCAGAGTGCAGAGCATGCAGTAGTAGTAGTGTAGCAGTAAGTCAGCAGCAGCGCAGAGACAGCGCAGCAGACAGTAGATCAGTACAGTAGATGTAGTCTAGTGTAGTAGCAGTAACAGCAGCAGCAGCAGCAGGAGCAGCAGCAGCAGCAGCAGTAGTAGTAGTAGTAGTAGTAGTAGTAGTAGTAGTAGTAGCAGTAACAGCAGCAGCAGCAGCAGGAGCAGCAGCAGCAGCAGCAGTAGTAGTAGTAGTAGTAGTAGTGAGTAGTAGTGTAGCTAGCGTACAGCAGCGCAGCTGCAGCAGCAGCAGCAGCAGCAGCAGCAGCAGCAGCAGCAGCAGCAGTAGTAGCAGCAGAGCAGTAGCAGTAGTAGTAGTAGTAGTGTAGTATGTAGTAGCAGCAGCGCAGCAGTAGTAGAGTAGCAGAGTAGCAGTAGAGCAGTAGTAGCAGATAGTAGTAGTAGTGTAGTGCATGCAGCAGCTAGCAGTAGTAGTATGTAATAATAGTAGTAGTAGTAGTAGTAGCAGTAACAGCAGCAGCAGCAGCAGCAGCAGCAGCAGCAGTAGTAGTAGTAGTAGTAGTAGTAGTAGTAGTAGTAGTAGTAGCAGTAGTAGTAGTAGCATTTGCACTAGTGGCGGTAGTTGTAACAAGAGTAGTCGTCTTCTGAAAGACAAGCGTCCAAGATCAACATTGTTGACATGATCATTGTACAGTAGAAATCGTAATGTCTAGTTTTCATTTCCACTTCGATAAGTTCCACCCACTATATCACAACTATAATATACAATAATGTTAATGTTGCAGTTTTGTAGCTGTAGTGTAAGCGCACCTCTAGCAAGATACTGACGGAGTGAATGATGGTGAAAGTTTTTCTTTTTCTAGCCACCCTACCTTGGTGGGAAACGGCCGATGTGTTTATAATAAAAAAAAAATAATAAAAAAGCATATTTATATGAAGCACTAAGTCCGTGTGGGTCATCCGGTGCAAAGAATATTGGAGACTCGATACTCCGTCCGTTATTCGCGTGTGCACATCCTCACTTTGTTGAACACAATGTGATATGTGAGTTCTGTACATTTAATGTTTAAATTGTGTCCATTTGCTTCTATATTCAATCAATTGTTCTCTCTCTATCCTCTAAGAGGTTATTCAGTAATTGCCTAAACTACGAATCAAGAGGGAAAGAGAGAGAGACAGATAGACAGGGAAGAAATAAACAGAGCCGAGAGACAGACGGCTGCCAGGTTATCATTTGTATTCATGCTGAGGTGTAAAATCATGATTTACGTAGTCTGGGAAGCCATTTGTGGGAGGAGAACTGGCTCCTGTAGCTGACGGTGCTGCTGTTGCTGTCAGAACCGATAACAACGTTCGGGTAAACAAGACGGCTAGGAGAGGGTGGGCGCTAAGCTTTAACACATACTTTATATAGCATATACCTGTGATTCAATGCACGTGTATATGGATTCAGTGGAGTGTTGGAGCCTTGAACCAACGTTCTAGCTGTCTTGGAATGACTACTCTGCCACTCGTCAACTGTGAAAAGGGCCAAGTACTCTACCAGAGACACTGTGACTTTGAGTCAAGCACACAATCGTGGAAGCTGCGAGACAGTCTGTAAAATGCTCTTAATGAGCTATTGAGCGAATCATCATGTGAGTAGCACCTGCCCCCCCAAAAAAAAAATTGTTCAGAAATAATTAGCAACATCACTACTCAGTCTTACTGAATCATACAGGGACTGACCAGTGATCTCAGGACCCCTAGAGTCTTGGTTCCAGGCCCAAGCATTCCACTCAATTGTTACTTTTCTTCATTACGATCATTCAACACGGGCTTATGTATGTATGTATGCATGTATGTATGTATGTATGTATGTATATTTGTATGTATGTATGTATGTATATTCTTTCTTTCTTTCAACACGTCGGCCGTTTCCCACCGAGGCAGGGTGGCCCAAAAGGAAAAATGAAAGTTTCTCCTTTTACATTTAGTACTGTAATATATTCAGGAGAAGGGGTTACTAGCCCCTTGCTCCCGGCATTTTAGTCGCCTTTTACGACACGCATGGCTTACGGAGGAAGAATTCTGTTCCACTTCCCCATGGAGATAAGAGGAAATAAGAACAAGAACTAGTAAGAAAATAGAAGAAAACCCAGAGGGGTGTGTATATATATGCTTGTACATGAATGTGTAGTGTGACCTAAGTGTAAGTAGAAGTAACAAGATGTACCTGAAATCTTGCATGTTTATGAGACAGAAAAAAGACACCAGCAATCCTACCATCATGTAAAACAATTACAGGCTTTCGTTTTACACTCACTTGGCAGGACGGTAGTACCTCCCTGGGCAGCTGCTGTCTACCAACCTACTACCTAGGATGTATGTATATATATATATATATATATATATATATATATATATATATATATATATATATATATATATATATATATATATATATATTACTGTAGAAACGAACGAGTGGTATTTAATCAATAACAACACTGCGACTAGCCAAGGACTCGAACTCATGTCGTTTTGGCCCGCCTCATGGTGAGCGAAAATCACATGACGCTCTAACCCACAGGACAACCAAATCCTACAAGAATCAAGCACCCAGCAGAGCTAGGTGTTTTACCTTGATCCGAGGACATTAAGGTGGTGTGGGTGCCTCTGAGTTAATTTCATTCTACTCCCCGTTTGGTGTACTAGCCTCCACAACAGTATTTATATTATTGTAACCACAAACGACTGGTATTTAATCAACAACAACACTGCGACTAGCTAAGGACTCGAACCCATGTCGTTTTGGCCCGCTTGATTCTTTCTTGATTCTTGTAGGATTTGGTCGTCCTGTGGGTTAGAGCGTCATGTGATTTTCGCTCACCATGAGGCGGGCCAAAACGACATGGGTTCGAGTCCTTGGCTAGTCGCAATGTTGTTATATATATATATATATATATATATATATATATATATATATATATATATATATATATATATATATATATATATATATGTCGTGCCGATTAGGTAAAACTTGCAATTTAGGCTTAAATAGCAAAGCATTTCTTGCCATATAAGACAAGCGAAAATTTGTGTATGCAATAATTTCGCAAAAATCATTCTGAACCTAGGGAAAAAAATATATTTCATTGTGTTTGTTAATTATTAAATTATTGTAAAAGTATCTAAAATATATTTAGTTGGGTTAGGCTAAATTAAATTGCGCTTCTTATAATAAGGTTAGGTAAGTTTTCTAAGATTCTTTTGGTTCAAAATTAAAATTTTTACATCAACATAATTGAAAAAAATATATCTTTAAACGTATAAAGGAATTTTTTTAGAAAGGACTTAATTTTAAATGAGTTCTTGCTAATTGACCAGTTTTACCTAATCGGCACGACATATATATATATATATATATATATATATATATATATATATATATATATATATATATATATATATATATATATATATATATATATTATGCAAATTAGTGCGAGATTCGAAATAGTGTGAAATTCGATTTTCTTGAGAATTATTAAATGATACCTGGCCGCATTTAATGCGAGCCAAAATTCAATTAATGCGACTTTTTTTTCCCCAAACTCTTCAAATCGTGCGCAAAAATGACAACACATCTTTATTGCAGCCCAGGGACCAAGGAACCATTGCAACATTTAAGGCGACGATGCAATTTCCTTAACTGACTTCCGGAAAAATTATAACATCAAAGATGCAATCGAGAATATTCGCCATACTCGGCAAGAAATAATTGCAAGTAAGATGTGGGTGGTGTGGAAACGTAGCTTCAGCAACATTATGGAGACGATTTCGAACGTTTTCTCTCTCAAAAGCAGCCTGTTATTGAAGAAATAACAATCATTGGAAGAAAGCTTAATTCTGATGAACTAGAAGTGACGTTGTCCGGGAACTGATCGATTTGCACTCGGAAGAACTGACGTAAGATGCTGATCTTTGAGATCACAACAACGAGCGTTTGAAGAAGCCAAGAAGCGGATAATGTGCAGATGAAGGAGTTTACTCTCAAAGAATTTGAAGACCATTTTTCCAGCTGTAGAAGTCATGAAGCAAAAAAATTATGGGTGCTGACACTAACGTGGATGGCAGCCGAGATGTGGATCAAGTTCTCTGCACCTACCAGCGTATGTGTGAAGCTCTGAAGAGAGAAAAAAAACTGTTAAGCCTACGATGATAAAATATTTTCAGCTGTTAAGCCTACGATGATAAAATATTTTCAGCTGTTAAGCCTACGATGATAAAATATTTTCAGCGACAGTAATGACGCTTTCGTCATATAGTTAGGTACGATATTCGTCCACCCTACCTGGAGGGTGTTCTTGGGATCAACGCCCCCCTCGACTCAGTCCTTGACCAGGCCTCCTGGTTCCAGTACTCCTTCCCTAGGGATGCTCAGCTCTCCTGGTTCAGCTCATTGGGTCTCCAAGTCATCTTCAATGATCATAAAAGCTGTCAACGTTCTTCCACGGATCCTCAAGATGAAATTTTTATCACCTTATTTACTGTTAATAATCTTAAACAACTCATTCTTCTAACTACTTATTATCCAAATCAATATGCATAATTCATTACTAAACTAATCCCCAAATTGCAAATACATTTTAGGACGGATCGAAGAGTCGTCTTCATCATTATCAAGTTAAGGGTTGGCTATAACTTGTTCCAATCACCGAGTTATGGCCTTTATTCAAATATAAACTTATCCCAAGCTCTAAATTTCTTCATTTTCACTAGTATTCCACATGATTAGAATGTTTCTACTCATACAGTATCATTCAGGTGATTAACAAGTGTGACATCATTTACCCTCAGCATAGTTAATAGTTTAATTAGGCTCTTCACTTATCTACCTCCACTTTAGTGGTCATTAAACACTAACACCTCTGAAACCCACTTAAGTTACCAAAGAATGTGAAGAAACCTCCTTATCGCTTGTTAACCACTTAGGGATAGCACTACTTATTTTACCACTTTTATAATAAAATATTTAAGAATTTCTTAGGAAAAACTTCAAACCACGATAAAAGAGAATAGAAAATTGTTTATTAACACCAGTTTTCAAATAAATTTAATCTACAAATTACAGTCTTACTTGAAACTGAGTGCTGGGGTTATTACCTTAGGGAGAATTTGATTAATTTTTCTCAAGGAAGACTGGGAAAAAATGGAGAACTTCGTACAGAGAAATACACTTACAAAATTTGCATGACATCTCTTAGCTTCTATGAGGTCTTCCAGTGCTCGGTATTCTCTGTACCTCAGGAGGAAACTCTGTGGTGTGTCCTCCACGAAATTCGGCTCTCTTCTCTCCTCCAGACCTCTCTTTAATCTGTCACACAGCCAGGAGACCTCTTCTCCGTCTCCGGTCCCAGAGCTTACTGATTACCCTCTCATCCCTGAAACCCTCTCTCGACTACTTGTTCCATCCATCTTATATGACCTCGCCCCTCAGTCATCTGATGCCCTCCTTTAAAGGGTTAATGACCTACCATGCAGAATCTTTTAATCCCAACACCATTATAGTATAATGTTACAGTGTTGTCCTTCGGTTAGTCTATAATGTTCGCCACATTTGGCATCTTTGTCATTCTAGTTACTAAAACAATCTGACGATTTCTTGCATTCATTTTTCCATAGGGTAAAAATTGCTTGTCTGCTGGGTAAAATGGTTGCAGAAGAGGTATGAGAGGATGCTGGAAGGGTTTAAGAGGATGTAGGAGAGGTTTAACAGGGTTTATGAATGGCTTAAGAGGGTGTAAAAAGGATTTATGAAGGCGTAGGAGGGGTTTAAAAACGAAAAGCTTACATTTAATTTCATTTTTCTTTCCTCTCTCTCCCACCTCCCAACCATGTTCTTTATTGGTCGTGTTTCACGAGGTTAAGCGGCAGAAACGTCTTCAACTCCTGGCAGAAGTCCCTTTCTGTAGCGAAAATTTCTTTCTACATATCTCTCTTCCGAAAACCTTGCAAAAGTCTGACCCTCGTCCGTCTTAGCACAACTTCCTTAGAAAGAAGTGTGGTGAACCGTCATCTTTCAACTCTAAAGTCTTTCTATTTTTTTCCCTGAACGTCGTCTTCATTCTGATAGTTCTGCCACTGCGCCATTCTCTAACAAAACAAATCACTTTTGATTTTTTTTCCCTTCAAACTCTTAATTTTAATGACAATGTAACTCCCTGGAAATAAATTTTGAGTTCCTTGTATCTTCCACAACTTTTCACTCCTTTCACTGAATGACCTACGCGGGTAGAGCGTTTCACGAAGAAAAATACAGTGCAATACATCCTTCACAGTCAAACACCGGTTTTTTTTTTTAAGTTCCCTTTTGTACCACATCTTTTCTTTCTATTCACTAGCGATCTTCACCTGTACAACCAATGCTTTCTACCCTTATAGTGATAATTCCACTGACCAATTCTCTTCAGCTCCTGCTGCATTTCGTACTTTGTAGGCTAATACTCTTACCTAGGATTTTAATTCCTTGTCCTTGATTGGTACTTGTGACTTGGTCAAATTAAGTGAAACTTAATTATAGTTTTGGTGTCTACTATATTAAAGGATTCTCATGCTATTTACAAGCTTGAGTAATCAATTGCTGAAATTAAGTACACGTTAATTTGACTAAATTGACAAAGCAAATTATTCTTGTATAGACTATGATGGTGTTGTCTGGCACCAGTACCGTCACAGGTTAGAGTCAGAAGCTTAAATATTTTACCTTGTTTGCTCATACCTTGATATTCCCCAAGACTCCAAGTTGATGAACTGCAAAATAAATTGAGTCCGCTACTTGGCTCGTGGTGCCCTCCTCAGCATTCACAGAAAGACGCAACGCCCACAGAAACCCCAAACGATCTAACACCAAGAGTCATCTCAAAACCTCTAAAAAAAGAAAAACATTCATACTGTAGACCCTCCCCCCTTCTCCTCCTCCCCCTCCTCCACAATCCCCCTCAAAACTCCATCCCCCACCTACCTTCCCTCCCTCCTCCAGCAGCAAAGATAAATTATTCTTTTCGTCTCACCGGGGCACAATTATCAGAAATTATTAGAGCCAAGATGAATATGGGTGCGCGGTTGCCTCCATTTAGCCAAAGATTATGATCATCAGTTATCCAGCGGCGGCCTTTACGCGAAATTAATGAGGGTAATGAAAAATATCGATTGTATAATAAATGGCAGTCATTAGCCCCCCACGTTCCTTGCAGGGGTGTAATGTTCCTGCATTAATTAATACCAGCCACAGCCATGACCAAGTATGTCTGCTGCGGCTACTGCTGCCTCCACTGCTACTGCTGCTACTGTTCCTTTTACTGTCTTTGCTTCTACTGCTTCTACTTCTACTGCCACTGATTTTACTGCTGCTATTGATACCTCTGCTGTTACTGCTGCTGCTAGTGATGCCACTGCTTCTACCGCTGCTGTTACCGTAGATACTGCTGCTGCTGCTGCTTGTCAGACCGCAAATGTGGATCCCCACGACTTTCCGTCTGGCATAATTAATTAATTAGTCACCAAAAGTCGCTAATTACCCACACATCATAATGGGGGAGTATACGTCCATCTCGTTTATTCTTCACACTCCTATATTTCCTGTCTTCCATTCTTCCTCCGCCATGGAAAGACGACGAACATCAATACAAATAACAAACAAAAAATATAACATCAGGAGATTATCTTGTACTATTAGTGGTACAATAGTATAAAGTGCTTTCGTTGACTGCCATTTATTCAGCATTATTAATAATGTCAAGAATTATTATACTAAATTTGTTTCTTTTTATCGTTTTTTTTAATTATTCCTTAAAAAGTATTTTACTTAAAATTGTATTTGATTGATTGTATTTTTTTTATAAATATGAGTGTAATTAGTTCAGTAATTAAAAAGCATATTTCTAAGCCACGGTGTGACATGCTACTGTTGTTGTTGTTGCTATTGTTGGTGGTGGTGGTGTTGCTGTTGTTGTTGTTGCTATTGTTGGTGGTGGTGCTGTTGTTGGTGGTGGAGGTGCTGCTGTTGTTGTTGTTGCTATTGTTGGTGGTGGTGGTGCTGCTGTTGTTGGTGATGGTGGTGTTGTTTTTGCTGCTGCTACTGTTGTTATTGCTGCTGCTGTTGTTGTTGTTGCTCCTTCACTGCTGCTGCAACTGCTGCTATCATTGCTGCTGCAAATGCTGCATTAGTTGTCAGTAATACACACCTTCACGATACTGTAGCTGCTTCTGCTGTTTACAATGTTGCTGCTGCTGCTGTTGTTGCTGCTGCTGCTGCTGTTGTTGCTGCTGCTGTTGTTGTTGCTGCTGCTGCTGCATCTCGTAGTGGTGTTGACATTAATAATGCTGTACTTAATAATATTACTGACGCTGTTTCTGTCGCTGCAGCTTCTAAGGCTGTCATTAATATCGTTGGAGCTGTTGCTGTTGTTCTTGTGGTGTGTTGGGATGTGAGGTGTGTGGGGGTGTGAGGTGTGTAGGTGTGAGGTGTGTAGGATGTGAGGTGTGTGGGGGTGTGAGGTGTGTGGGGGTGTGAGTGTGTAGGGTGGAGGTGTGTAGGATGTGAGGTGTGTGGGGGTGTGAGGTGTGGGGGTGTGAGGTGTGTAGGGTGTGAGGTGTGTAGGATGTAGGTGTGTGGGGTGTGAGGTGTGTAGGGTGTGAGGTGTTTGGGGTGTGAGGTGTGTGGGGGTGTGAGGTGTGTGGGGTGTGAGGTGTGTGGGTGTGAGGTGTGTAGGATGTGAGGTGTGTGGGGGTGTGAGGTGTGTGGGGGTGTGAGGTGTGTAGGGTGTGAGGTGTGTAGGATGTGAGGTGTGTGGGGGTGTGAGGTGTGTGGGGTGTGAGGTGTGTAGGATGTGAGGTGTGTGGGGGTGTGAGGTGTGTAGGGTGTGAGGTGTTTGGGGTGTGAGGTGTGTGGTGGTGTGAGGTGTGTAGGGTGTGTGGGAGGTCACCATTTGCGCCTCAACTAAGACATAAGTAAATATATCTCCAAGGCTGTACATTTGAAATTATGAGTTAGAAATTAAACGGACTCTGTAAATTGTTCATGAGGAGTTATTCGTAAACCGAATGTAAACAAGAAAAGGTAGCAATCCTTCAGTCGTAGGTAGTAATTCGTCAGTTGTAGGTAAAAATTCGTCAGTCGTAGGTAGTAATTCTTCAGTCGTACGTACCTCATCTTTTGTATATAGTTTTACAATCTTCACATCATGTCCTTGTATTGTATTGATAAAACCACTGGATGGCGAAACGTCTACAAATAAAGATGCCCAGACGTTGCACGTTTCTAATTCTTCATCTCGTTAGTCGCAGGAAGCAATTCTCCCGTCGTAGCCAGACAATCGCAATTCCCACGTCATCAGTCACTAAGCGTCTAAGGACCTCATTACCACCAAAATGGTCTTTCTGGAGACCTATAAATCCAGTGGGGCCATCCAGACTACACCCTCAGCCAGGCACCTCCCACCAATTGCCCTGTTTCATACACATTAATTACCTCTCATACTCCCCACCGCCCCTGGAGTAATATTTCGGGCCCAATTGGCAGTTCCATCACGCTGTAAATTAAAATGTTACATTCATACACAGTGGTGGTAATATATGTTAATTTATGTTAATATCTGATGCGGTATTTAGCAATGAGTCTCGTTATTTAGTGATACATTTGTTAACGTCTCATTTGTTATTGGTGGAATTAAGCGGCTCAGGGAAGAGGAGAGAAAAAGACACAGACAGGCAGACAGACAAAGAGAGAGAGAGAGAGAGAGAGAGAAAGAGAGTGAAGTGAGGGAGAGTGCATGTATAACCCGTCATTGCTGCAGTAGTTTAATAAGTGGGTCTTGGTTGGGTCTCGTACCAGAATAACATTAGTAAAGTGTCCCAGACAAAAGTTACACCTTAGTACACCTCACGGTCAACAATTTACCAAAACCGCCAACAACAACAAAGAGGTTGTTTATATATAATAAGCTAACCCATGTCAGTAGATATTAATGACCCAATAACTCCAAACAGCCCAATTACCAGCCTTAGCGTGAAGACTATAACTTTAAGCTTAGCTTCAAAGCATAAATATTACCCGCAAAATATACCAGCTAAAAATATGAGCTACAAATTATAACGCAAAACCATACGTAATATTGGACCCCCCAAAAAACATAGAGCAAACCAAAAAAAAAATATGTATATATATATATTTATATGTACATATACGATTCGTCCGCTTTTAATAACATTTGTATTAATTTCAGTTTTGACGTAATTCACCACAGCGTGAAATATGCGCTATATATTAAACGAACTATATGATGATACGGGATATAACCCAGCAGGTTATCTAATATATGATATAATATGGATAATTACGTAGTGTAACAACGGCGCTTGATAATGGACACGACAGGACTTACCATCATCCTCTGAGATACTGCACAATTAATTTGACTCCCTTATCTGCAAATGTATCTTCTAGGCTTTAATCAGCAAAGGCTTTTATGATTTATTCTTTATTAAAAGAATGTAAAGATACTTTCGCAGGATACGGAGCTGGAGTTTATTATTGTGAGCTCTTTTTTAATAAATTGAGTACACCTGCAGTGAGCAAATATCCTATTCTCTTTGAGAGTTATATAATGAGAGCACCAGCAGTGTTCGACTGCCCTATTCTTTCATGAGAACTACATGGCGGGAAGATCTGGAAGAAATGGTACCTATGTTACCCTGTGACATTTCATTACACAGGATGGGTATCAGCGTAAAGTTACGAAATTTGTCATCCCGAGCTGGGAGACTTCGGTAAGGTAGTGAGGATATCGACAAACACTCCACTGGAGGTTCACGAGCTGCTACGGCAGATTTTGATGCTTCCTTCAGGGCAATTGCTTGAATGGCTTCATGTAACTAGTCTTAATTTGGCACAACAGACCTCGATTATGGCGACAAAGACAATTGGTAATTTAAATGACTCTGCGAACATAGATTTCCATGAGTCAAATTTAGGATCTTGTAAGAGTTTCTTATTTTTATTAAGGATCTCCGAGGGAGATCTTTACGAAACTGCCTGAATTTTTTTTTTTTTTACCAACAAATTTTCGTTGTTTTTTCGCTTATAATTCGAGAATGTCTCAATCAATCGACTTCAAATTTTCAACTCTTGTGTACGTTAACGAGGACCAAATTCTCCGAACAATTTGTATGTTCACATCCCTTATGACCAAAGTTGTTGGCTGGGATAACATATAAAATCATTAGTAGCACAGCTTCAAACCTTCAAAAAAAGGGAGGCCAAAAAAAAAAATCGACTGCATCGGGAAGCGAATTTCAAATGATTTAACCATTTTATAGGTAATATAGTGTAAAGCCTCTTCTAAACGACTTCAATATTCAATGGTCGAGGCATCTTAGGGACAGGATAGTACCTATTAAGTTTCGTTTACCTGCTGGCAAATTGGATGACGTAGTAAAATAGTAAACAAAACTTGATTAGAATCGTTAGAATCTGTGTCATGACTGGAGAATGACTCATCTGATCGGCTTTAAATTTTCACCATTGGTGTGGTTTCCAGAATACAAGCCTCACGCTGCCACTGGCTGCCATTAGTCCAAATCCAGCAGTTTTGAATATGATAATGATATACAATACCTACAATTTGATAAGCAAGATACATGTGCATCAGTTAGGTATCTTGATCCTAAATGTTTCGTCTAGGCAGTAGGCTTCTTCAGCCGAGTACAGAAGAGGCAGCCGAATCAGTAGAGATGTAAAAACTATGTAATCACTTCATCAAGGACTGATTACATCGGAATAAAGAGACCTAACTGTCGCATATGTGTCTTATCAATTTGGCAGCTTTATTGAATAAATAGTGATATTATTTTTTAATTCAGTAACTAATGAATATTTCTCTCGATTCTCTTCAAAACATTATTGACGATGCGTTCTATAACAAGGATGAACCCCCCCCCCCTTTAATAAATTTAGTCAGTTGGTGCAAATTGGATATTCTGCTGAAATATATTAAAAAAATAGAATTATTGGAATCAGATCAATTAGTGGAGAATGCTTCTTCTGATCGGCTTCAAACCATTGGTGAGCTTCATTAAAAGAGCTGGTCACTCACTTTGAGCCGTGTAAATTTGAATTTGCCAATTTTATTAAATAAATTGTTTCCCAAGTAATAAATAGAGAATGATTCTTCTGATCAGCTTCAAACCCAAAATCTAAAGTATCCTAATAGAAAATATTGTTATATTAAGTTTGGGCTGTTTGAGGACCAATTTGTCATCTTTTGCCAATTGGATTTTTTTTTAAATAATCAAAAGCAAATATTTTTTCTTACAGGTTCGTAAAGAACGATAAATAAAATGTAAATAAGAAAAGAAAAACTGGAAAAAATATAAAATCCACATTTTTAAAATAGTTTTAAGTTTAAGTTTGAAAGACTTTCCTATTTTTCGGAACATTCTCACAACATTTTCATTTGCTTTCTCATTCTCGTTTATTTCTCGAGAACGCCTCAGTCGATCGGCTTCACATTTTAAACGCTCGCGTGATGTATTATGGACAAGATTTATTGGGCTACT
Organism: Cherax destructor; assembly: GCA_009830355.1. Lineage (NCBI taxonomy): Eukaryota > Metazoa > Arthropoda > Malacostraca > Decapoda > Parastacidae > Cherax > Cherax destructor. Next base: position 126,225 of record WNWK01000386.1, read on the forward strand.
TGCATGCACGGCTGCCCTTTGCACAATGCAGGTAAAATAGCATTATTTTACCTTATTTTTTTTATTATGCCTTGATGTTGAGGAGGAGCTTTTGATCCAAGAAACTGGACTTATTGTCCTCTTGCTTGGATCAAATCTGAATGCCTCCCACCTCACATGCGCTATATAACTCCCTACGGGTCTAGCGCTTTACTTAGGTTATTATTATTATTATTATTATTATTATTATTATTATTATTATTATTATTATTATTATTATTATTATCAAGGGGAAGCGCTAAACCCGTAGGATTATACAGCTCCTGTGGGGGGGGATATGGAAGGTATTCAGGCTTAATTCAGGTAACTGGAACACAGATCCAATTCCCTAGATCAAGAGCCCCTCACCAGCGTCAAGGAACCTCCCTTGAGGGGTACTCAAGGGAGGTTCGTGTGAGAGGGATGGCAGCTGTGGTTCAAGGTTCGTGTGAGAGGGATGGCAGCTGTGGTTCAAGGTTCGTGTGAGAGGGATGGCAACTGTGGTTCAAGGTTCGTGTTGCCACAAGTTTTGTTGGGTTCTGTGTAATAAATGAAAAAAGGCCTCTTTTTGTCAACTTTAAACCTAACTTGGGAATTAACTTAATACCCGGCCATTAAGTTAATTCCTAAGTTAGGCAAATACCTAGGAATTAATTTAATACCTAGGCATTAAGTCAATACCAATAATTAAGTTAATACCAGGGCATTCAGTTAATACCAGGGTATTAAGTTAGTACCGGAGTATTAAGCTAATAGCTGGGAATTAAATTAATACCTGGATATTAAGTTAATACCCAGGTATTATTAAGTAAATACCTAGGTATTAAGTTTATATACGGGTATTAAGTAAATACTAGCTTATTAAGTTAATACCCGGGTATCAATACTTGGATATTAAGTTTTAACTGAATACTCATGTATTAAGTTACTTCCTAGGTGTTAACTTAGTGTCTTGGTATTAGGTTAATGTCTTGGTATTAAGCTAATGTCTTGGTATTAAGTTAATGTCTTGGTATTAAAGCAATACACAGGTTAATAAATTAATACCGGTTTATTCAACACATCGGCAGTCTTCCACCAAAGAGTTGAAGCATTTTTACCGTCCTTTATTCAGTCACTGTCTTTCCATTAGCGTGAAAATAAATCACATTAACCCGTCGGCGAACAAGTAATATTGTAAGTTCATATCTAGTAATAAAGACAAATTTAAATATGAAATGTGGTCAGATCCAGAGGTAAATGGGAAGTAGTGAAAACAAGCGAGGGGGGATAAGTGTTCTTGGCAGGGAAATATTAAGGGAAATGGTCACATCTGGTGGATAATAACATGTCGTAAACTAAACCAAGACACAAGGCTCTCCACCCGCGCCACTCTCAGGTACACCAGCACATGTTTACACCCGAGGAACAAATATTAGAGAGCTAGTTTGCTCTGGAACATAGGTCTCCAGATGTTTATAGAGCTACCTAGAAGTCCACTTGTTATAGAGCTGCCTTTGAGAACCATGTTACAATTCTTCCTTCAAGACCAGATGCTATTTACCTGCCTGGAAGAGCAGATATTATGAAGCCGTCTTGGAGACCAGATATTAGAGAGCTGCCTTGGAGAACTGAGCTACAAAGCTGCCTTCAAGACTATATATTATGGTGCTACCTGGGAGACCATATAATAGAGAGCTACCTGGGAGACCATATATTATGGTGCTACCTGGGAGACCATATAATAGAGAGCTACCTGGGAGACCATATATTATGGTGCTACCTGGGAGACCATATAATAGGGAGCTCCATATATTATGGAGCTGTCTTGGAGACCATATTTTATGGAGCTGTCTTGGAGATCATATATTATGGAGATACCAGGGAGACCATATATTATGGAGCTACATGGGAGACCATATATTATGGAGGTACCTGGGAGACCATATATTATGGAACTACCTGGGAGACCATATATTATGGAGCCGCATTGGAGACCATATATTAAGGAGCTGTCTGTGAGACCATATTTTATGTAGCTGTCTTGGAGACCAGATAAAACTAAAGCTACATTGAAGATTAGATAATATACAGAGGTTTTTGAAACCTTATATTATGAAGTTGTCTTGTAGACTTGATGCTACAGACTTCCCTTGAAGACATGATGTCACCGAGCAGTTTTGGAGACCAGATTTTATAGAGCTTCTTTGGAGATCTGATAATTTGCGAGATGCCTTGCATACCAAACATTATAAAGATGCCTCGAAGGTCTGATATTACAGAGTTGCCTTGGAGACCTTCATGGTGAAGTTGATACGTTAGCCAAGAAAAGTACCCTGATGGATAATGTAGAATATAACTTATTAGGAATAATATTAGGAGAGAAGTAAATAATGAAACTATATGTTATAGGAATACAGTTAGAAGTCTAAGTAGATCTATAACCCACTATGATAACATGAACGTAGATAAGTAGGTTTAGGAGCAACTTGTAATGTGAACAGACTGACTTATGTAGTGGCCAGGCTTAGGTTTGGCTACAAGTACTTCTGGCAGTTTGGCAGACACACACACACATATGATGATCAAACCAAATGCAAAGTGTGTAGCCAATCCTATGGTCACTATTTTGAACACTATGTGCTTAATTGTCCACTTATTGAGGAATATAGAAATAGACAGTATAATAACCACCTATGTAACATGTCAAGATATCGTATTAATGAAAATAAGATACCAGACATATTAAGAAAATTTCCTAAATATTCTTGTAACAGATAAGTGAACTGCAGATATAAATCCAGATGTACTCCTGTTAACCCTTTTGGAGCCTATTTGTAGGTCTTTTGTGTGTGCATATGTTCTTGCGCTACCCTCCACAGGATGGATATGTAGGGCACTACGGTAACAAAATCTAATCTAGAGTATGCAGCCCGCTTATCTATTTCGTTTTTGTTGACTAACTATGCGTGAAAATAGGTTATCTTGCGTTGAATTAACCTACAATAGACTAATAAGTGGTTATTTTTAGAGTGTTTAGATGGGGCTGCAAGCAATGAGCTGCTATGAGTGCATCTATACGTGTGTGGAAAGCCGTGGCAGGTGTGCTAAGATCATCCAAGACATGGATGCCTAATTCTGAAGACTTGAAATCTTTAATATGCATTGTGAACCATACCAATCGTATATGGTGAATATGTATAGCATTTACAGAGTTGCTTCTAGAAACTGGACATCGCATGATAGCGAATTCGCCTAAAGCAAATTCGCTTAAAGAACATGTGGATTGCTGCAGTAATCCTACTGTCCGTCTGTCTGTCTGTCTGTCTGTCTGTCTGTCTGTCTTTCTGTCTCTCTGTCCGTCCGTCCGTCTCTCTCTCTCTCTCTCTCTCTCTCTCTCTCTCTCCCTATCTGAGTGAACCTCCCGTTACTCGGCACTAACTGGTTCAATGAAGCGGATCAGCCGAGCGTGTCCCCGTGGCCATTCTGGACATGTTCTCCATGTCTCTCTTCCCCCTTCCCCGCTCTCCCCCCTCCCAGTCTCTTCAGCCTTCCCCTTCCCAGTGTCATCCTCTTCCATTCCCTATCTCAAACCCTCCGCCTCTCTTCCCCCTTCCCCCTCCCCTGTCTCAATCCACAGTTGTAGGCAAAAAATATATAGTACTCTTTGCATGTTGTATATTTTCTCCTAGTGGATTTATTAAAAAAAAAAATCCACACCAGGACAAGATGAATCATGGTGAGTTTATTGGCTTCTTCTAGAGGGAATACAAGACGTGGTGGAGTGACTTTTTCTGAGAGGAATGTCCCATCACCCAAATTTTCTCTAACCTGAAATAATTTATCCAGATAATTCATCCTGGAATGCAGAGACACCAGAAGATCCATATCAAGAGTGGGAATGCTCCAAGCCTCCAGCCACAACCTAGATGTACATGGACAAGTTGTTCTCATTTTAACAAGTTAATCTTACGAGGTGCCAAACGTTAATTACTTAAAACGTATTAGAATAAATTGACTTTGGAGTGGTTACATAAATATTTAAAAATACATATTTAACCTCAAATAAGGAAATTAAAAAAAAGCCCATTACGTTTAGCAGAGAGATAGCCGAGTGCATATAGATAGAAAAGTGTATGGAAGTTTCTAACTCTGTTCAGAACTACGACGGATGCGGCATGTGTTCTGTAGGGAAGATCTTGGTGAATTCATCCACATGTCGCCCTCTGGCGAGTTGATAAGTGTAAGTGTCGTTCGGGAGGTCAAGGATTTTGTTATTGTTATCACTGATAATCACTAGTAGCAAGTTCACTCTTGATCTAGAAAATGATGGTAAAAAGCTACTTTTTGGTATTTTATGCAAGTCATCGAACAAAGGCACCTTTTCCTCCGGAGTTTACAGAAAACCCACAAATCAAGTTTGACGTTAATTAAATCACAGCAGCTTCACCAGGAGGTACGTGGTTATTGTGATTTTCCTAAGAGTTATCTGTAATCTCCAGTCCCGAATTCTGTGAGGAATAATTCCCGTATATTACCCGTGCCTTCACACGCCAACACTTTGCCCCTTTATGTAAGGTTGCAACTGCACAGCTATGAAGTTATTGAACTCAACCAAGGACGTCACTATCGAGAAGTCTAGATTTTTACTCTAACTAAAGAAAAAGGGCCAACAACACCACCATACAGGACATATCAAGCAGCAACATCTATGTAGCTCCATCAGGAGTGTACGCTATACCATGCGGGGGTTGCAACAAGATCTATGTAGGAGAAACAGGGAGGAAACTTTTCTCACAGATTCAAGAACACTAAAATGCGTGTAAGTGGGACTACACCAGCAATGTTTGTCTTGCACAGATCTAAAGAAGCCATCTCATGCACTTAAACAAATGCAGAATCAATCTACAAAGAATCTAAAACTGACATACGCTCCTGTGTTGAAGATTCTTTAACTTCCGCTTCCACACTGATACTACTGTACACTGATACTACTGTACACTGATACTACTGTACACTGATACTACTGTACACTGATACTACTGTACACTGATACTACTGTACACTGATACTACTGTACACTGATACTACTGTACACTTATATTACTGTACACTGATACTACTGTACACTGATACTACTGTACACTGATACTACTGTACACTGATACTACTGTACACTGATACTACTGTACACTGATATTACTGTACACTGATACTACTGTACACTGATACAACTGTACACTGATACAACTGTAAACTGATACTACTACGCGTTGATACTACTGCACACTGATACTACTGTACACTGATACTACTGTACACTGATATTACTGTACACTGATACTACTGTACACTGATACTACTGTACACTGATATTACTGTACACTGATACTACTGTACACTGATACTACTGTACACTGATACTACTGTACACTGATACTTCTGTACACTGATACTACTGTAAACTGATACTACTGTACACTGATACTACTGTACACTGATACTACTGTACACTGATACTACTGTACACTGATACTACTGTACACTGATACAACTGTAAACTGATACTACTACGCGTTGATACTACTGCACACTGATACTACTGTACACTGATACTACTGTACACTGATACTACTGTACACTGATACTACTGTACACTGATACAACTGTAAACTGATACTACTGTACACTGATACTACTGTACACTGATACTACTGTACACTGATACAACTGTAAACTGATACTACTGTACACTGATACAACTGTAAACTGATACTACTACACACTGATATTATTGCACACTGATACTACTACACACTGATACTACTACACACTGAAACTACTACACACTGATACTACTGTACACTGATACAACTGTAAACTGATACTACTACGCGTTGATACTACTGCACACTGATACTACTGCATACTGATACTACTACACACTGATACTACTACACACTGATACTGCTGCCACCTGACACGGTGGTTAGACGACCTGACGCCGTCACCTAACAAGCCTTTTCAGCTATACAGTATATACTAATTTTTCTCATTCTTGTGACGTATACGTCTTAAGACGTATCATTCCGAGACGTATCCAATAATAACGTCCTGCCTGCACACCCTCTCTGCCTCACCAGTCCAAAAGAAAGTCTCTTCTCCAGCAACCTCCTTCTGTTTTCTCTTTAATCCTTCTTTTTGCACCTTCTCATCAATTTCACCTAGTTCCCACTTCACTTTTCGATCCCTTTTCCTCCCTTCCTTCTCATATTACCCCAATCCATTCTTTCCCATCCTACTTTCCCTCCTACTTTCCTTGATTCTCCCATCTCCTTATCCTTTTTTGTCTTACACGGGGATTTACAAGGCTAGGTTAAGGGTCCCAACTTTATTTACTAGCTAAGAGCTGTTACCCACATCAGTTCATGTTTCACATTCATTCCCTTCTCTCTTTTCCTATGAAAGAAAGCTAGTCATAGAACCTCTCTTAATTCCCTTACAACAATACAGATTACACAGAAACATATAGTTGAAGATTAAGACACATGTGCAACAGTTGCAACAGTGCAACAGTTGCAACAGTTGCATATGTCGGTATACACACCTAACCTCACATAGGAGAGAGGAGCTGAAGGACCGAAACGTTGTGGTAAGCTCCTCTCTCCTGTGTGGGGGTTATTTGCGTATTGTTCCAGTCACGGTTAGGTTAGGTAAGGTTCGTCAGGAAAGAGGACAAGCGTCGCCTGACCCGGGTCTTAGGTGATGACCCGCCGTTGGAGCTTTTGGTCATCTGACCGAGGCCTTCCGCTGGCTTACCGGTCCACCCCTTTAAAAATTATGGTCAATTATAACCATTTAGTTATTTCCAGTCACGTTATTGTGGCTTTTTGTTCTAACTTCTCGGTATTCTATACCATTTTTAGCATCAACAGAAACAACAAGATGAATTCACTTCCACACCTCCCCCACCACACACCTTCCTTTCCTCAATCTACCCCCTCCTATGAACCAACCCCTTCCCCCCATCCCCACGTTCTCCTCCCCATCCTTCAAATGATTTCCTGTCCCAACTGGCGCCTCTCTTCCACTTTGTGTGAAATATAGCGCCTCTAGTGCTAATTTCGAGTAGTAACTCGACAACTGGGGTTGTGGAGTTTTTTGATGGGTAGGATGTTGGGGTTTGGGAGTGTCGAGACAGGTGGGTTTGGGAGTGTCGAGACAGGTGGGTTTGGGAGTGTCGAGACAGGTGGGTTATGTGTTCAAAGCCCACCCGTTCTCTGAATTCTTTAAATATTAGTTCTTGTATACACCTAAGCATAAGTTGCTCTCTCTCTCTCCCTCACTCACTCTCTCTCTCTCTCTCTCTCTCTCTCTCTCTCTCTCTCTCTCTCTCTCTCTCTCTCTCTCTCTCTCTCTCTCTCTCTCTCTCTCTTGCCACTACTTAATGTGCTAACTCCAGGTAGGATCTATATTAGACTTAAAAATATATTGTGTGTGAAAGTGCAAGTTGTCTGAATAAACTTTCCAATTACCTCTCCTGTATCTTTACCCACTATCATTTAGTGCAAATATTAGTTAAATAATAGACGAGTCAAGACAACTTTTAACCAGGCACTGCGCTGGTAACTACATACCTCCAACATATAACACAGATACCAATGAACTGTTTATATCTAACTTCAAAAAACGTAAAAAAAAAAATCAATATTGCTTCAAAAATCCAACAAATGTTAAGAAAATTTTCCATAACACGTCAAGAAGCGGCAAGGAAAATTTCAAAAAAATCATGAAATATTTCACGTGACTTCAAGTGAACTTGCAATATAAACAAAACAAACATCAAAAAATCTTTCAAAAAAAAAAAAGAAATTAAGAAATATTTTCTCGAAACGCTCAGAAACGTTAAGAAAACTTTAAAATAAAATGTCAAGAAACATCATTAAATGTTTCGAACGTTCGGTTGAGCAAAACCAACGAGATAATTGATGTCTCAAACGAAGACAAACAAAACCACGACATAAAATGCAGAACCTTCCGCAAAAAAGAGTTACAAATATAACGAAAACGAAATTAACCGGGTACAAATACTAATGCAAACAAGTAAACAAAGACAATATTGATGTTATGAAGCCAACGACAATATTGCAATTATTGACGAGAACAAAAAAAGAAGCAAAGAGCAAATACTGATGTAGCTACATTAACAAATAAAGTACAAAAAAAAACATTAAAACAAGTAACACAAACTGAGATTACGACACCAGAAAACCCGATGTGGTCGTCAACGTTTCGTAAACAGAAGCTAAACGATCATCATGGTGAGGTAAACAGAATGTTTTGTACTTTCTGTCAGGTTCCCGTTAATATGCGGACAACAGGAGAATGTAGAGAGAGAGAGAGAGAGGTTTACAGATATAGAGAGGTAGATGACAGAAGCAGACAGGCAGGTTAACAAGAGGACAAAAAGCCATAAGCCTTCACACCCCGAGACAATTTTCTCACCCTGAGCGTCAATCCATCTTGTTCGTGCAGAGAGAAAAAAAAGAGAGACGGGAAGGTGGGGAGAGGTGAAGAAACAGACGTCCATTACAGACTCTACCTGGTACATTTAACAGCAATTCCTCATTCTGTCAGACACCCCGTCATCTCAGCGAGGTGGCAAATGCCCGACACACGAACACCTGTCCACGAGCAGGGAGGGAAGAGGAGTGGTTAGGGAAGGAAGAGGAGTGATGGAGGAGGGAGTGAGGAGAGAGAGGAGAAGAGGAAATAATCACCTACTTGCCCTCCCTGTAATTTGCCGTTTTGACGTTTAATTTCGCGTTAGGTTGACGTGTCTACGGTGTATATTACCTCCCTGAACTATAATTTCTGTTTGGGGTGATAGTTGGTGGAGGAGGAACGGAGGGGGAGGTTAGGAGGGTTGTGAGGAGACTTGGGATGAGTGGGGAAGGATGGGTGAGAGGGGTAGTGGAGGGGATGGGAAGGAAGATGGATGGGAAACTATACTGAGCTGCGTTTCACCAGAGGTACACGGAGGCCATGAATTATGATTAAGGAAGAGAGGGGGAAAAAGTTAGTCAAAGAAGGGGGAATGGAGGGAGGAAGGGAGAGAGAGGGAGGGAGAAAGGGCGAGAACGAGATAGTCAGAGGAAAGAGACAAGGATGGAGTCAGTGAGGGGGACCGTATGAGACGTTGACAGCAAAGAAGAATGTGAGGGATTGAGACACAAAAGAATGTGAGGGATTGAGACACAAAAGAAGAATGTGAGGGATTGAGACACAACAGAATGTGAGAGATTGAGGCACAAAAGAAGAATGTGAGGGATTGAGACACAAAAGAGAATGTGAGGGACTGAGACACAAAAGAATGTGAGGGATTGAGACACAACAGAATGTGAGAGATTGAGGCACAAAAGAAGAATGTGAGGGATTGAGACTCAAAATAAGAATGTGAGGGATTAAGATGCAAAAGAAGACGCAGTGTCCATCAACAGGAAGGTGGACGTCCACTGCAGAATAATGCTGCGGAAGTCACTGGACTCAGCTTGGATAAAAACAGCCTTCATTTGCTCAAGAGAGTTGGAATTATGACCGCTGCCTCCAAGTAATAAAAGTGAATAGCCTTCAATAACACCCGATAAAAACGCTACCTGGAAAACATTATTGTCCAATAAAATCAACAAATCCTGCGGGCGAATATAGCCCTCGTCCCTAATTACAGGTAAACACTAGAAAGTGGGGGTGCACCATAACAGGGCAGTTAGCACAGTAAACCAGCCAATTATCACCAACACCTTGTCATTAGCACAAGTTTGTAACGACACAACTACTCCCACCCACCTGCGCGCAAGGTAATTACGCTCAAATATTTAACAACTGACGTGAGTGACGGTACCACCGAAGGAAATAAGGTGCACCGCTGTACCGTGAAGTCTAAGGGAAGAGAGTACCCTGGTACCATCAAGTGCTCTGGAAGAGAGTAAGTAGCCTGGTACCCTGAGTGTACAATTGTACTGTGGCGTACTTGAACATAGGTTTGTTTTGTCGACAGTCATATTCCGTTGCATCGTTGGGTTCTACAAGCGTAGCGCTGTGATGTTAGCGGAATGTGTGTCTGCAACATCTACGTTGGAAGTGTGCAGTGTCTAACTATCTCGTTCTAACGGAGCGTAGCAGAGTACCTTAGAGCGCAGCGCTTTAATAGTGCTTGTAGCTTTAAATATTGCAACTCTCTACCGCCGTTGACTTCAAGGAGTGCAACATCGTACGGTCGTGACATTAAAGACTCAAATAAATGATTATAGATCAGACTCAAAAAAAAAAAAAAACTGCTCATTAGTTTAAAAGCAAAAACTACCAGGGAAGATATCTACTCTAAAAGATCAATACTCCAAAAGACATAATTACCCTAAGAAAAGAAGACTATAATATCAGATCAATAGTCTTCAAGTTCACTACTGTAGAAGAACAATAGTTCTTGAAACCCCCAAATAATTGATCGACTTCAATCTTTACAGATATTCCACTTTCTGGTGTCTTCCAGGAACTAACAACTACAGCACATAACTTAACTAAGAATACAAGACTCCTGCGAGGACCCTCCAAAAAGTTCGCTCTTTGAAGAACAAAGACACGCTTGAAAACGAATAACTGAAAAAGCACAAGATGATATAATGTTCATACCAAAAAAAAAAAAAGTAAAAAAAAAAAATGCTCAAGAACACCTCAACTATTTCGGGTAATTTCGTGTTACATCGTAGTGGCAAAACGCGCACTGAGAAATAACTCTCTCTTTTGCTGCACAATAATTAAAGGCAACTAGAGATTAATACTTTAGATACGAAAGTCCGCCAAGAAATTGGCCTTAATGAATAAGCTCGTAAAAAAAAAAAAGACCTTTGTTCGGGAGTTCTTCTTCGCTCAGTCAGCACCTGTCGTTTACTGGAAGTTATTTTTTAACTCGTCGTTGAGCAGCGCTGGTGTGTGATGAGGTGGAAGGACGACGCTTTATTGCCATCAACAGCTATAATCAAGGAAGCAAATTGTTTCTCCTGATTATAGCTTAGGTAGCAGCGCTCAGGAACACCGGGCTTGGAGCACTCAGTGTTAAGAATTACGAGTCACAGTGACTGTGTGTGTTTCCGTATCGGAGTTTTGGCACTAATTTAAGTTACAGCGCCAAGGTGCCAGTGTTTATCTTGTAGTACAGCTGCAACAACCTGTGATTTGGTGCCTTTGTAAACAACGGTGACGAGGTTCTAGGATGTGTGAGTCAATGTTATTGCATTGCATATGTATCATCTTTACAAATTATTATTATTATTATTATTATTATTATTATTATTATTATTATTATTATTATTTTAGTCATGAAAAAGGGCTAAACCCGTAAGAGTCATGCAGAGCCTAGAGAATGGGAGGCAATCAGATTTGATCTGAGAAACGGGAGGTTATCTCCAATTCTCTGGATCAAGAGCGCTTCTCCATCGTCATTCGAGTGTGTCAACACTCCGATCAACAGCCCAGCCGCTGTTGATTTATTACTTCACATTGAGCTGTTTTGCACAGCAGACTAAAATTTCTTCAAGAAATATTGCCAGTGTGACTTTTGATGCAATACAGTTGCACCAAATATATTTGTCATTTCAGTCTTTATGGCTTCTCTAACATTAATATCAGCCTATGTATGACGTGTACAGTGACCACAGATGCGGTGGACGTCCTTCAAGGGTGACAATGACACACTAAATCATTATTGTAACAACGTATCACTTGAAAACTCATCTTAGGTGAAACGGCTTATGCTTTTTCACGTGTGTTCGTCAACTACTTTGTTGCCTCGTTGCCTTTCCTCCCTGACGTTGTTCTTTCTGCTGCTGGTCACACCATATTCCTCTGTCTCCATCCCTCGCTTGCGTTCTTCCTTGCTCTTATTACTTCTTTCGTGTTCCTCACTACCGAAGAAGTTGTGAAATAGAAAGCTGAATAAAGGCTAATTTAATAGTATAATTATGTATCCTGTGGGGGACCGAGCGTTGGCACTCTGTCCCAACATTCTGTTAGTGGTGGTAATCAGTTGGTTACACAGCAGTTGAATTCAGTCACATTGATCGGAGTTAGTGAGATTTCTGTCAATCTGTCGGAATTGTTCGTCAAATCATTGGGAGAAAACATTTCACTGAGTAGATAAGTACTCCCTTTATGCCGGTGAGGGACTCTAGATGCAAACAGTTCTTCCCATCATTATCTTTGACTCAGATTTCATTGCCTCACATTCTCCGGGGGGTGATTAACCCCCTACGGGCTTATGCTTCCTCCATTGAAACATCCTATTAGTTTTAATGGCCACTTGAAACAGCATAAACCTATATCATAACGACATTTCACTCAGAGCTTTATCATATAGCTTGAAAGAGCTCATTCTTGATCAACACGATGCTATAATAAAGACATACGCTGTTTCATGTGCCACTGCCATCTACTTGTCGGCTCGTTGCCTCTTCGCCCTTCAAAGACTTTGTTTTATCAGTGCTCATTTTGGCAGTAACAGCTTAATAATGTCCACGACTGACTGTTGTGGGGTCTTGCGCCGGCACGTGAGCTTCACGAACTCTGCTTAAAAAGAGTATTAATGGTAAAGGACTGAGTAATTAATGCCATGCTGTTCAACTGTGCCTTGCCCAAGCTCGACGCGAACGTGATTAAGTACTTGCACGTGCACATATGCGTGCATAGACACGTATATTACGCATACACACACATACGTACGTGACTTTTCATCAGAATAGGAAAGTTAATACACAGACGTCCATTTTTGTTTCTTGTGAATCCGTTGCTGTTTGTCTAATGTTCACCCTCCGTCACCAAGGTACCTAATATTAACTCCCACTCTCCGCTCTCTGTGCCAGCATAGTACCGAATACCGCCACTGTCAGCTCTCTGTGCCAGCATAGTACTTGAATACCACCACTGTCAGCTCTTTGTGCCAGCATAGTACTTGAATACCACCCCTGTCAGCTCTCTGTGCCAGCATAGTACTTGAATACCACCACTGTCAGCTCTCTGTGCCAGCATAGTACTTGAATACCACCACTGTCAGCTCTCTGTGCCAGCATAGTACTTGAATACCACCACTGTCAGCTCTCTGTGCCAGCATGGTACTTAATGCCAACTCTGTCCATATTGTGCTATTGACAACTAAATATTACTAGAGCGATGGCACCCTCGCCTGGCCACGTTAATACACCACAACCGACTAACTACTGTAACCTCCAGGATTCTCTTTACGGGGGATTAACATACCACTCGCATTATCTGGATAGCGTAAACACAAACTACCTTTCTAGTTCTAGGACAGAAGATTCTTCTGTTCTCCCATCATTCGAGCCTCTACACAACAAGCAGCCGCCCGGTAATTGAAATGTGAATGGGATCTGCTGACTTGTCGTGTACTCACAGACACAATAACTCGAACGGTAATGCGCGTAAAAATGAGTTTGACAGGTTAAAACACAAATCCAATAAGAGCTGTCCTCTCCCATTTAGACCAGCACCGGAGAAAGTGTTTTTGATGATACAATTAAAATCCAATTTCACAGCTGTCATATTGGTTACACATTTGCTCCCTTGGTCCTGGATGGGGCTCTTGGGCCTGTTTGGTTAAGGCCTCTGGGCCTATTAAGGGTCCATGGGCTCGTATGAAGAAGAGAGAAAGGGGGCACAACCTTTCTCTCCCTTCCCTCTCTCCTCACGTATCTGGTCAGTTATCAAGAGTTTTTGGAGTTAGTCCACGACGCCTAAACGAGCTAATTACCACCAGTTCTGCTTGCTTGCCGGTGCTACAGGTTGCACTTGCGTGTTTACATCAGCAAAGCTGAAGAAGCACTGTAATTACAGCGTCTAGTACTGTATAATCTTGTCGTGTTTAAACCCACACATAATTCATGACTTCGTCTAAGACTTACTCAGACAATTGCCTAACACCCATTTTTATTCGTTTTTTTAGAGAGGGTATTCCAATTATCTTCGCCTCTAAGTCTCTTATTCATCTGGTACTTGATTAGAGAAACAGCCTCGCTAATGCTTCACACCTGACTGTACGTTGGCGTGTTTAAGCGCCTAGACGATGATTTACGAAGACAAGCGCACGTTTTTTTTATCGACCCTCACTGTAATGTTGTGTGCCACGCTACGGACACAACCTCAACGCTGAATACAAGGAACTAAAGCTACCCACTCCTTCCTCATTCTTCAGGCACATCACGACCTTCACGAGTTTAGTGCTTCACAATAACAACAACAATAACAACAGCAGCAGCAGCAACAACAACAACAATAATAGTAATGCACATATAACCTGCACATAGTAGAAAGGAACTTATGACGACGTTTGGTCCAGACTTGGACCATTCACTAGTCACGCACTAACACACGAAGGCAAGGGAGCCAGTATATATACTGGTAATAATAATAATACAAAACCAAAACGCTGATGTGGTCTACACAGACTTCGCTATTATAATGTATAATCAATATAAAATTATCTAACTAATAGGACACAGATTAATAGTAAACAATACAAAATTTAGCTTTTCAAAGTAAAAATTTCAGTGCCACAAAGCAGTGTGCTGATGCCTTTACTATTTATCCTCCTCCTGATGCCTTTACTATTTATCATCCTCCTGATGCCTTTACTATTTATCATCCTCCTGATGCCTTTACTATTTATCATCCTCCTGATGCCTTTACTATTTATCATCCTCCTGATGCCTTTACTATTTATCATCCTCCTTATGCCTTTACTATTTATCATCCTCCTGATGCCTTTACTATTTATCATCCTCCTGATGCCTTTACTATTTATCATCCTCCTGATGCCTTTACTATTTATCATCCTCCTTATGCCTTTACTATTTATCATCCTCCTGATGCCTTTACTATTTATCATCCTCCTGATGCCTTTACTATTTATCATCCTCCTGATGCCTTTACTATTTATCATCCTCCTTATGCCTTTACTATTTATCATCCTCCTGATGCCTTTACTATTTATCATCCTCGCAGAAAACTGAAAAAAAAAATCAACTTTAGCTTCATAGCATGAAAGTCGCCTCGGTACATGGCGTGAAAAATTTGCAAGCAGATATAAACAAATGGGAATGGCGTCACGGGCGGCCTCCAGATATAAACAAAGTCTTCCAGAGCGTAATGGAAAATAACATAATGTTCAGTGGTGATAATTTCTAGCTTCTCAGATATGGAAAGAATGAGCAGCTGGAAAGGGGAACTTTATACAAGGCTCAAGAAGGCCATTTCATAGAACGAAATGAAATACTACGTAAAAGGCTTAAGAATATATAATAATAATAATGTCAGAAAACACAATACGGCAAATGCCGTGAAAGCCAGAAAAATGGCAGGGTGGATAATGAGAATTTTCAGAACAAGAGAAATAACGCCAGTGGTGACACTACTAAAATCTCTCTAGTTTAAGTATATTTTTTTCGGCGTTGAAAGCTCCGTACTAAGCAGGAGAGATATGGACCTCATTGCATGCGGTTAGGACACCTTCATTAAAGATGTTTTTGGTACTGAAACCTTGATCACTTCATATACATGTTGTTGAAGTGATCAGCGTCTCATGACTGAAATGTCTTCAGTGAAGGTGTCTGATGTGAATGAATTTGTACCCATTTCCCTCTGGTTGACAACATTACCTGCTAAAAAAAAGTACAGTGATCGTTAACTGGCCGTATCGAGACAATAAAACATCCATCTACTGAGATCTCCTCATAATTCTTGATATATACTCTCTGGGAAGATATCTAATAATATATTCATGGAAGATACCTGAGGTCTAGTCTCAAGTCTATGCACTACCATAACATACTGGATTGAGAGATATGAGAGGTGTACAATAGAGCCAATGAACAGCAAGAGTGTCAAGACTATTCAATTTACTGTCAGCAGGTATCAGAAACAGTGCCGGAACTAGTGTACGAGTCTACAAGAAAAAGCTAGACCACTACCTCTGGGATATGCCAGACACAACAGAGAAGCCTGGCCTAAGCCGGGTTGTGAGGGTAGGAAAACTCTCGAAACCTGTCACATGTACATCACAGGTTAAGTAATGTAAGATTCGTCAGGAAATAGGACAAGTGTTTCCTGACGCGGGTCTTAGTTACATGATGACCCTCAGCTGGAAAATTTTGGTCATCTAACCGAGGCCTTCCACTGGCTTACCTTCCATTCCCCAGACTCTGCGTAATCTATATGATTTTTGTGCTTCACCAGGAATGTAAGAGTGTGCTATGCTGCTCCTACTTGCCAGAGAAGACAAGAGACGGGGATGATAGTGTAACTTGTTGGTAAGACAAATTACACTTGTTATACAGCGCTTATACAACGGTTATACAGCGCTTATACAGCGATTATACAACGCTTATACAGCGATTATACTGCCCTTAAACAGCAGCTACACAGTGCATATGCAGGAGCTATACAGCGAATATTCAACTTTGTACAGCAGTTATACAGTGGATATACAAGCACAAAACACCACTGAACACAATCAGTGCATTTTCAATGCAATGATTGTGCTCAGTGATTGTGCTCTGTGATTGTGCTGAAGACAAGGGCTTTCACACATTTTAATGTCGTCAAGACTGGCCTTATTGCACGCGTCATCACACTTCCCACCACAGGTATGGTAGTTGAATATTGCATGCACACATATATTGCCCACAGCTGTTGGTTATAACAGTGCTGGATTGATGGAATAATCAGAGTTATTTCAATGATCTTTGTACAATATTATATTTTGAAACACTTTAGTTATAAAATGCTAACCTTAACTATTCTTTCAGTTGCTTTTATGTTTAATCTTAAGTCTGCTAGAAATACTTTGCAATGGAAATAAGCAAGGACCCCAGTGGAAATAAGTCACT
Organism: Cherax destructor; assembly: GCA_009830355.1. Taxonomy (NCBI): domain Eukaryota; kingdom Metazoa; phylum Arthropoda; class Malacostraca; order Decapoda; family Parastacidae; genus Cherax; species Cherax destructor. The sequence goes on from WNWK01000386.1 coordinate 143,174, forward strand.
TTGTCTGATTTATTGTACTTATGTGTACCTATAATTGTACTTATGTGTACCTATGCCTAAACAAACTTACTTATTTAATTACTTACATACTTATGTATTTACTTACTTAAATACTTACATATTTATTTGCTTACATACTTACATAAATGTGGGCTTAATTATGTAAACTTAAATCAGCCAGACCCCTAAGTATCATTTTGGCAAATAAGTTTGTTTACTGTTTGTTTCAATATGTAGTAGAGCAAGTTATTACTGGGATTACCTAACGCTCTGTGTAGAGCTTCGTCAAGTCAGGCTCTAGCTCTGTTTATGAGCTCATGTTGTCTTGCTCCGTAGTAATTAAATTCGCATTTGAGGAAAATATTGACTAATAAAGTCTCACTCTGGCAGAATTTTATTTTATTTATATAAAGTTTCATTAGCCAGTGGAAGGGAATGACTGCTATCCTGGGAATGATTGACTCTGCTATCCTGGGAATGATTGACTCTGCTGTCCTGGGAATAATTGACTCTGCTGTCCTGGGAATGACTGACTCTGCTGTCCTGGGAATGATTGACTCTGCTGTCCTGGGAATGATTGACTCTGCTGTCCTGGGAATGATTGACTCTGCTGTCCTGGGAATGATTGACTCTGCTGTCCTGGGAATGATTGACTCTGCTGTCCTGGGAATGGTTGGCTCTGCTGTCCTGGGAATAATTGGCTCTGCTATCCTGGGAATGATTGACTCTGCTATCCTTGGAATGATTGATTCTGCTGTCCTGGGAATGATTGACTCTGCTGTCCTGGGAATGATTGACTCTGCTGTCCTGGGAATGATTGACTCTGCTGTCCTGGGAATGATTGGCTCTGCTGTCCTGGGAATGACTGGCTCTGCTATCCTGGGAATGATTGACTCTGCTGTCCTGGGAATGATTGACTCTGCTGTCCTGGGAATGACTAGCTCTGCTATCTTGGGAATGATTGACTCTGCTGTCTTGGGAATGATTGGCTCTGCTGTCCTGGGAATGATTGACTCTGCTGTCCTGGGAATGATTGACTCTGCTGTCCTGGGAATGATTGACTCTGCTGTCCTTGGAATGATTGACTCTGCTGTCCTGGGAATGATTGACACTGTTCTTCTCGAAATGGCTAACTCTTCTCTTGCGTAAATGGCTAGCACTGTTAGCCTATAAATGGCTGACACTGCTATTCTGTGAATGGCTGACACATCTATTATTTTCTTCTGTTCAGCACTGCTTGCCTTACCTGCATATCGTTGTGGTAATGCTAACAAGAGTTACTGTCTCGTCTCTCACTGTTACCTTGTTGCCCATAGCTTGTGTACTGAGTCTTCTGCCTGTGAGATTTAATATTTCTCACCTTGCTTCTCTTATCTCCTGTCTGGGAATGTTACCTCGGCAGACAACACATTCTCGCGCCCCTGCTGAGAAACATTTAAATTAAGTGCATCGCGGCTGTTTTTTTATTTATTTATTTATTTATATTATACACAAATATACACAAAGTGTGACTTTGTAAATGGTCCAACTTGAACCATTTACAAAGTCACACTATGAGAAAAGGGGGAGATATCCACTATATATATATATATATATATATATATATATATATATATATATATATATATATATATATATATATATATATATATATATATATATATATATATATATATATATATATATATATATATATATATATATATATATATATATATATATATATATATATATATATATATTTATTTTTTATAACCTAACCAAATCGAACGTGATCTAACATGAACTATCCTAAATTAACCTAACATAGTAAAATATTAAAACTAACATTTGAAAAACTAGAAGCGTTGAAAATCTAACGTTGATTACCAGGTCAATAAATGAACGTAGCATAATGAAGACAGGTTGCAGCGTGCCACCTCGACTAACAACGTTCCGTCCATTACTCACTGGGTGAACGTAAGAACGACTCCACGGATGACAGCGAAACGACACCTCAATTTCCACGCCCTAACACACGCAGGAGGAGCGTGGAACTCTCCCAGCTATAAATAAACGTGCTCTTGTTAACGTTTTTTCGGTGGGAGGAGCATAGTTATTTATCATTTCGTGTTGCGCACATTTTCTCGTGTTTTTGTCATTATGAGTTCATGTACTTCTTGTTTAGCTTAATAAGATGAGCCATTTACCGACTTGTAATTCAAAACAACGAATGGGGAGAACGGGTCTATATCTCCTTCCGCAGTGCCTCGGGGACAACCAGGTGTCATTAGAGAGGGTCGTAAAAAGTTCAAAGGAAGAAATCACTTACTATGAAGTACAGGTTTGTGGTGAGGATGGAAAAACGATGTAGTCTTTAATTGCGAGTTACCTGCCAGGCTTCCTACCTGCAAGCTCTTCAATCTGTTATTACACTGCTTTTCTTCCTCTTCTACCTCTTCTTCTTCTTCCTCCTCCTCCTATTACTAACACTAATATTGGTAACATTAGTAGAAGTACTGTTTATTTTAACAGTGGTAGTAGCAGCAGTAGTAATAGGAAGAGTACTAACTCCTTCTATATAAGGAGGTCTTTATTATTTTGTGGGAGATTCAACGAAATATTCTCCTTTCATAAAATATTTATCAATGATGTGGTGGGTTATCTTTTATTAAACACTATACAGACACCATCACTACAAATATATCTTTTATGCAAGAATTTTGTGGCTTAGTAATAACGGTGATAAACATAATTGTGTATGTAGAAGATATTGTGTAAACTGCAGGAAATGCTTTATAAAAACTTGCTGCTTAACTTTTGAGCCATAAGTTTATGCTAAACAAGAATAAAGCTAAATTAAATATCAGATTATATACTATTTTTTTAAGGTATGACAAATATGAAGCCGCTAAATGTTATAAATACTTCGGCCATATAATATATATACTTTGCTTCATGCTAAGGATGTTGAGGTGAATCTAAAACAGATTTATTCGAGCGCTCATTCAGTGTTTGAGTGGAGTGTTAGAATGAAGGCAGACTATCATTTTTATCTCCTTCGTGGTCATAGAGCGCCTGGGGAACAGGAGATAATCAGCATTGATAAACGGAAATGAAGGGCCAGTCCAATAATTTAAATAAGAGTTCTTCCGTGGCATCTTGTCTTCCCCTCCTGTGAAAGGGGGGAAGGGTTAGGAGTGTATCTGTGCACGAAGGCTGTTAAGATTGCATTTCATCTGTACGCCTGTTAACAGCGTGATACTTGTGTTGATTATATCGTTATAGCTCCATTTTATAGGCAGGCTCCCTAGCCAAGCCTAGTCACGTGACCCCCTTTGAACTATGCACATAGGCCGCCGGCCAGTGGCCTCTCCCTCAATCTTGACCTGCCCTAGCAGACGGGCAGACGTGAATAGGCTGGGTTCCGACACGATTACCAATATAACGCCTCTGTAATACTTAACAGTTGTTTCCTTCCTACCATCACTTCTTGTATTCGAACCACATACCACGCAAACATAATAAGATACATGTGTATCACCTGGGTAATTTGACTGGAGAGATTACCCATGGAATCTTGGTACAGAGGACATATTTAATTATATTGCTAATATGTGGCACTCCTGATGGGGTTGACTCCACAGTCACTAATGGTCCCCCCCCCCATCATTGACGATATCTTCAATTTCTGCACCTCATCACTTCTTCCACTGGCTCCAGTCTTCGTAGTCATACCTCTGTATTAGATTGATAAAGTCTGCTGCGTAGGCGAAACGTCTCTCCAATAAAGATACCCAAGTGTTTCACATATATCTTATTCATTAACGTGTCGGTATTGCACAGTTCCACAAGTAGGTCGTTTGGAATAGTGCAGCAGCACACTGCAGGTGTTTCCACAATGTTGCTCTGATATAGATTTATACTCTAGTATAGAACAGTTCATCCGCACAGTGTGGATGTACCCATGATGTAGCTAACGCTAGTATAAAATAGGGGAGCGATACACTGCGGGTGTTCCCACACACTAGTTCTTATATAAAGATGAGGGGGGTACATACACAGTGCAGATGTTCCCACCACATAACTCATAAAAATAGTCACTGCTGGTGCACCACATTTTGGTTTAAAAACTTCCTTATCAGAGAACCCGTCACTCAGCTTTATACAAGACGACTTTCAACGTTCTCAGAGATGAATATCACAATCCTTGTCTCCCAGCTAACTGGGAGGACACCTGGATTACCAGTCAGGCCACTGGTTTAGCCAGTCAGAAAGCAGAGATACCAAATCAAATACGGTTGTTGAACAGCCAATTAGGAGATGGCGATAACAAATTACATGAGTACGGAGGACTTTTTCTGATGGTCATTTGGAAGAACGTTGAGATAAGTAATCGCTGCTTTTGGGCAAGTAGATAGCTAATTAAATAGGGCACTGGAGTAGTTAATATTATGGGCACTGCCAACACCAACGAGAAGACAGTGCCAGGGAGTTCATTGTGAACAGTTTGGCAGTGGCTTGAAAGACAAGGATCACTGTGGTGCAAAGTTCATCTCAGGGCCGATGTTCCCACATGTAGCACTGTTGATGTTCTCACATGTAGCACTGTTGATGTTCCCACATGTAGCACTGTTGATGTTCTCACATGTAGCACTGTTGATGCTCTCACATGTAGCACTGTTGATGTTCTCACATGTAGCACTGTTGATGCTCTCAGATGTAGCACTGTTAATGATCTCACATGAAACACTGTTGATGTTCTCACATGAAACATTGTTGATGTTCTCACATGAAACACTGTTGATGTTCTCACATGAAACATTGTTGATGTTCTCACATGAAACATTGTTGATGTTCTCACATGAAACACTGTTGATGTTCTCACATGAAACACTGTTGATGTTCTCACATGAAACACTGTTGATGTTCTCACATGAAACATTGTTGATGTTCTCACATGAAACACTGTTAATGTTCTCACATGAAACACTGTTGATGTTCTCACATGAAACACTGTTGATGTTCTCACATGAAACATTGTTGATGTTCTCACATGAAACATTGTTGATGTTCTCACATGAAACACTGTTGATGTTCTCACATGAAACACTGTTGATGTTCTCACATGAAACACTGTTGATGTTCTCACATGAAACATTGTTGATGTTCTCACATGAAACATTGTTGATGTTCTCACATGAAACACTGTTGATGTTCTCACATGAAACACTGTTGATGTTCTCACATGAAACACTGTTGATGTTCTCACATGAAACACTGTTGATGTTCTCACATGAAACACTGTTGATGTTCTCACATGAAACACTGTTGATGTTCTCACATGAAACACTGTTGATGTTCTCACATGAAACACTCTTGATGTTCTCACATGAAACACTGTTGATATTCTCACATGAAACACTGTTGATGTTCTCACATGAAACACTGTTGATATTCTCACATGAAACACTGTTGATGTTCTCACATGAAACACTGTTGATGTTCTCACATGAAACACTGTTGATGTTCTCACATGAAACACTGTTGATATTCTCACTTGTAGCACTGTTGATGTTGACGTTGAGACCCTGAGTGACTTTCAGTTGCGGGCATCGCAGGCGGTGTTGACAAGACGCAGTTAATGTCGGCAGAAGTATTACAAGTTGAAGAGGAGGTGCCATCATCCCTGGGTTTCCTTCAGACTGGACTGGACGCTGCTGTAGTCTATTGTTGTGTTAGTGTTGGCTGATGGCGTCACCTTCATTAGAGGAGTTAAGGAAGGACGGTATGATGGGACGATCAGTGTCAGCGTTGTGTGCTTTTAAGGAGACGAGATATTCGCCCACCATTTTTTTTTTTTTTTTTTTTTGCAAATTCTGGTTGAAATGTTAGCCTCATCTATACAGTCCATCTCTCTCTCTCTCTCTCTCTCTCTCTCTCTCTCTCTCTCTCTCTCTCTCTCTCTCTCTCTCTTTACACAGTTTTACAAGGTTAGGTTAAGGATTCCTAACTTTATTTACAAATTAACAGCTGTTACCTACATCAGCTCATTTAAAAACCTTTTTATTTTTACGAGACATAAAAACAGGGAACAGGAGGAAGTTGGAGCCATCTGTGGGCCAGCAACTTCATTTGACCAACTGACTTTATTTCGTCGATATTATTATGCAATATGAACATGTTCCAGACTCGAGTCATCTTGGGAATAAATGATCTCAGATGTAGCGATGTTCTGGAGAAGGTTACAGTAAGAGTGACGTGGCTGCCCGTCTTGTTGTGTAGAAGCTCACTTCTCGCTCTCCTCGGTATGAAGCCAAGTATGGAACTTGGACAATATTGACCTTGTATATAACATCCTTGTACACAACATCCTTGTACATAACATCCTTGTACACAACATCCCTCCGGTGTTGAAGGCTCTGGTGAAATGACAGAGCTATCCAGGCTGGGTCTAGGCGAGAGATGAGTCGTCTTGCTCTGTTCTCTACTCTGCCAGGAAGTCACAGATGAGATGGGAGGCAAAGAATCCAAGAAAGTGGAGCATGCTCAAGGTGTGAGCTTACTTGTGCTCTCTCTCTCTCTCTCTCTCTCTCTCTCTCTCTCTCTCTCTCTCTCTCTCTCTCTCTCTCTCTCTCTCTCTCTCTTTCTCTCTCTCTCTCTCTCTCTCTCTCTCTCTCTCTTTCCTCTCTCTCCTCTCTCTCTCCTCTCTCTCTCTCTCTCTCTCTCTCTCTCTCTTCTCTCTCTCTCTCTCTCTCTCTCTCTCTCTCTCTCTCTCTCTCTCTCTCTCTCTCTCTCTCTCCAAGTTTGGATCATTTACCTCTCTCACGTTTACTGCTTAAACACATGTTTTTCCATAATTTACACCTAAGCTTTATAATTTACACCCGAGACCGTATCATTTACACACACGTTTTTAGAATTAAAGCACACGGTTTACAACATTTCCACACAATTTTTTCTAATTATTTGCACGTTTCTTGCATTTACATACGTTTGCAATATTTTCAAGGTGCTAGCATTTAAATACAAGTTTGCAGCATTTGCTTGAAGGTGTGGCTGGGTCTTGAGGAAGGAGGGGAAGCGAGTGTGATGATTTATGAACACTCTGTCAGGTGTCTGATTGAATTTACAGATATGCCAAGATAAGGCCAACACTCCCTTAACTTATTATTGGCCATCAGCAGGGGAGTCTTGGTGTGAAGTGGTGGTGATATTGGTGGTGGTGGTGGTGGTGGTGATGTTGGTGGTGGTGGTGATATTGGTGGTGGTGGTGGTGGTAGTGGTGGTGATATTGGTGGTGTTGGTGGTGGTGATGGTTGTGGTGGTGATATTGGTGGTGTTGGTGGTGGTGGTGATGGTGGTGGTGGTGGTGGTGATATTGGTGGTGGTGGTGGTGGTGGTAGTGGTGGTGATATTGGTGGTGTTGGTGGTGGTGATGGTTGTGGTGGTGATATTGGTGGTGTTGGTGGTGGTAGTGGTGGTGGTGATGATATTGGTGGTGTTGGTGGTGGTAATGGTATTGGTGATGATATTGTGGTGTTGGTGGTGATATTAGTGGGGTTGGTGGTGTGGTGGTGGTGGTGGTGATACTGGTGGTGGTGATATTGGTGGTGGTGATATTGGTGGTGTTAGTTGTGGTAGTGGTGTTGGTTGTGGTAGTGGTGTTGGTGGTCGTAGTGATATTGGTGGTGTTGGTGGTGGTAGTGGTATGTTGGTGGTGGTGGTAGTGGTGTTGGTTGTGGTTGTGGTGATATTGGTGGTTGTTGTGGTGATATTGGTGGTGCTGGTGGTGGTGATATTGGTGTTGTTGGTGGTGGAGATATTGGTGGTTTAGGTGGTGGTGATATTGGTGGTGATGGTGGTGGTGATATTGGTGTTGGTGGTAGTGGTGGTGGTTGTGGTGATATCGGTGGTGCTGGTGGTGGAGATATTGGTGGTTTGGTGGTGATGGTGGTTGTGATGGTCCTGGTTTGTGGTGGTGGCGGCGGTGATGGTGATGATGGTGGTTGTGGTGGTGGAGATGCCAGATGAAGCCTCATTACTTTCACCATAATCTAACATCTCTAATATTGATATATTTAACTTTCCAGATTCATAATGACTTGAGCAATTTATTAACTATTTAAATGCTGCCTTATTACCATATCAGCTAAATAAATGAAGCTATCAATAAAAAAAACTTTATGCCTTTAAGCGCCGTAAATTATCCAAAATACACCTTGATTATTCTTTAACGCAATTAAATCCCAAAAATCCTCCCTAAGCCGCCCCCTTTGCTCTTCTCATGAGGATTTCTACAAAGTTCTAGCTATTCATAAGCACAAGTGTGAATAAACATTCGACAAGAAACCTAGCAGTTTCCTAATACCTTATCTTTAATAAGCACCTTAAAGGATCTTATCTCTTCATAAATGCTCGTAAACACTCCTCAGTCCTTCTTGAGCAACCTTAAAGGTTTAGATTTTATTTAAATCTTTTTATGGGGAAGCTTGGCTGCGGGATTAGCACGTTTGTCTGGCGATCAGCAGACGGAGGATCGAGCCTCGATTACTCCATGACTCAAACGGGTGAAGCGCTTCAAGTCAAGAAAATAATAGAAATATTAACTTTTATCGACACAACATTTCGCTCTCTGCTGAGCATTATCAAGACCTCGGCGAAACGTTTCCCCACACAAAAGCTTGTTCTTCAAATTCTGTCTTTTGTTTCGTCAGAGTTGTGGGTAAGTAAGTATGAGTAATCTCGCCTGGTCACAAAAACACAAATTGTCTTTCAGAGAAAAAACTGGTGAGTCTCAGGTACCCAGACAAGTGGTTTCTCGTCTCCCTGATTCTATGTTATTTTCCACAGGTTACCTACGCAATTACATACATCATGTGATCTCAATTTGTATTTTCTCAGAGTCAAATATATGTTGATATAAAGAGAGAGAAAGAGATAGAGAAACAGATAGACAAACAGACAGTTCGAGATAGATAGAGACAGAGAAATACAGATAGATATAAATAAATAGATAGGTAAGATAGATTGATTGATACACACACACACACACACGCGCGAGCGCGGAAGGGGGGGGGGGTTAGGGGCGCTGACTTCCCCTCGCAGTCGAAAATCTGCATATTACTTTTGGCTTCTCAAAAACTTTACTACTGGAATACTGTTGACCGGAAGCCTTACCGATAACATAAACAATTGATTAACACATATTTTGTATGTTATATGTATCATATAGTGTATTCATACAATTAAGTAAGCTAGAGAAGAGAAAATGTTTCTACGAAAAATTATAACGAAGAGAAAATACATTTACAATACTTTAGCGTATTTATGGAAACCGCAAAGTTTACGTTCCTCTGTTTACATGATGATTCGTCTGTGTGTCAGCACCTACATCAACATTGTCTTATATGATACAAAACACTGCAGATTTTATACGTATTACTAACACTAAACATCAGAAATGAAAAGACACTGAAAAAAGAAATTCATATTTATTTATGATTTAATATTGCATCTTTACGTGTGTTTACAATGCTCTCGACTGTAAATGGAATATGTATTAGTATAATTATTATTATTATTATTATTATTATTATTATTATTATTATATTATATTATTTTTATATTATTATTACATATATTATATTATATTGTTATATTATTGACCCTTGTGGGTTTAGCACTTAGCTATGCTAATAATAATAATAATAATAATAATAAATTATTGTTATTATTATTATTATTATTATTATTATTATTATTATTATTATTATTATTATTATTATCGTTATTATTATTATTATTTTCATCAACGTCAGTTCCCTGCGCCTCAGTTCACGCGATGGAAATATGTTGATAATGTAGTTAAATATTGACATTGAAGATCTACAGGGAATGATAAGTCATATGAAAATTAATATTTAGATTTCTTCAATAAGAACAGTAAATGAGGTCATTCACAGACAAAATCTAATTCAAAACCATTAAGTCTTGCATTATCTAGCTATTAGCATGTAAAGCATTATTCCACTTTTCTCAATTTCTTCCATAAAAGCAAACTGGGTAATACACGTGCCGTCTACAGAAGACTGTTGAGTAAGTTTAATGTAGGGGCGCCGCTGGTACACTAAGAGAAAACACAATAAGTGTCCGGGGCCCAAGACTGTTCAACAGCCTCCCACCAGCCATAAGGGGAATTACCAATAGGCCCCTGGTTGTCTTCAAGAGGGAGCTGGACAGATATCTAAAGTCAGTGAAAGATCAGCCGGGCTGTGGTTCGTACGTTGGACTACGTGCGGACAGCAGTGACAGCCTCGTTGATCAGGCCCTGATCCACTAGGAGGCCTGGTCATGACCGGGTCGCGGGGGCGTTGACCCCCGGAATGCCCTCCAGGTAGATAACATACCAATTTTTAGCAATGATTTTGAGAGCACACAGATGTTAGACACGTAAAAGAACACTAAGTTGATTTAACAGAGATAACCAAATAAAGTCAAACACTTTGACTTATCAAGCCATACCACGGGCGGGGATAGAACCTGCGGTCAGAGAGTCATAAAACTCCAGACTGACGCGTTAACCACTGAGCCAGCTGGCTACAATAAGATTCATGCATATATATATATATATATATATATATATATATATATATATATATGTATATATATATATATATATATATATATATATATATATATATATATATATATTAATCTTATTGTAGCCAGCTGGCCCAGTGGCTAACGCGTCGGTCTGGAGTTTTATGACTCTCTGACCGCGGGTTCTATCCCCACCCGTGGTGTGGTTTGTTCGCAATCGTGTCATTACGATTTCGTGAGTCATGATGACTTTAACTTATTTCAGGTCAGAAGAAACATTCTCCAATTATATTTCACAGAAACCAATTTCATTAATAACAGTGGTACATAATAACTTACAGAACCTGACATCAACAGAATATTTTCTTTGAGGGAAACACATCTAAACTAAAAGTTTATAAAGATGAATTTTCGAGTTACTGTACAGAATCCAACAAAATTTGTGCCTACACACCCTATACCCATGAAACGTTCCATCTATTTTCAACGATGCTTCAGCCACTGAAAGTTGATGCTACTCACACTTCTTATATTTTAAGAGAGGAAAGGGCTAAGCCCGAAGGGGTAATATAGGGCCTGTGGAATGGGAGGCACTCAAATTTGATTTAAAGGGACGATAAATCCAGTTCCTTGGATCAAGAGCCCCTCACCAGCATCAAGGGGAAGATAATGCAATAAGGAAAAAAAAATGTCATTCAGTTTCGAGATTAAAAAGTGGCAAAAATGGCGTCCTCACTCTATTAAAGATAACTTTCTCCTAAGTAGGATAAACGACTGTTGAAATTTTAAGGCCGCTGTACGCTGTGAAACCAAAATCTGGGAATGACCTACGTAGCAGTGTGCAGAGGGCGACCACACCTGCAGGTAGTCCCAGGAATCTTGCGTTGAAAATTGCAACCCGATCGAATAAAGCGTTCTCGAGTAAGAAACGAAAATTTAGGAGAAAAAAATAGGAAAATCTCCCATCGATAAATTTTAAAATCCCATATTTTTCTGTTTACTTTTGTCATTTACATTCTATTTAAAATTCTTTGCAATCCTGTAAGAAAAGAATTTTTTTTAATTTTTTTTTTACAAAACCTGATTTGATAAAATTATAAAAAATAGCAAACTGGCACCCCACACAACTCAAAATTAATAGACAAATACTTATGAAGACACACCAGCGTTTAGGGTTTGAAGCCGATCAGAAGAGGCATTGTATACTACATAGGAAATAAGCTGTAATAAGCTGTGTTTTAATAAAGCCCACCAATGGTGAAAGTTTGAAGCCGATCAGAGGAGTCTTTCTCCAGTTATTGCACATATTCCATCATTTCCATTTTTTTTTTTTTTTTTTTTTTGCTATTTTACTACATCGACAAATTTTCCAGCAGGCGAATGAAACTTCCCAATTACTATCCTGAGCCTAAGATATATCAGCCATTAAATATCGAAGCCGTTCAGAATAAGTTAACTGAAAATTATTTAGCGGGATTTAACAGGATAACAATTTCACACACTATTTTACACACAAAATAATGGTCAAGTTTGCACCTACGTAATTGACTTTAACTCTCCACCGTCGTCGTATTTAAAAGTAAATGTGGCACTGGGAAGTGATTTTAGTGGTGGTAGTTGTAACAGTAGATGTAGTAGTAGGTAAGGTGGTAGTGGTAGAAATATTAGTGGGATGGGCTGGGTTTGATTTTTGTCGTGGCTTCGGGAGTAAATTCTTGGGTAGTTTTGGGTAGGAGTGGTTTTGATAAGGACTTGCCTTGTATGGACCAGTAGGCCTTCTGCAGTGTTCCTCCATTCTTATGTTCTTACGTATTTTTTTTCGCCCCTTTTCCGAAGGTATGAAGCTACAGCACTATGAAGGTAAGAAAAAAGTATTGCAAAATACCGAATTTTTTGTGAAAATTACAAATTTTAGGCGATACAGCAAATTTTTTGTGAGAAGTTATGTTGTATGAACGTGTTTGGAGGAGCAGTGAGTCACTATTTACCTTTTCAGGTTTTAAATGAAAATATGATGATGATTATGTAAAAAATGGAGGTGTAATAGATGAAAGTGTTAGTACGTTTGAGTCTAGATGAGAGGTGTCTGGGGAATATTTATCTGTTCCGGTTTGGAACGAGGAGTGCTTGGTTGTATCATTGTATGTGATAATACAATGGAGCGTGGAAAAAGAGATGTGGTGGATTTGTATCATTACTTACAGTGCACTGAAGTCTCTGGTGATGAAGGGATAAGAGTGGTTAGAATAGGTGATGGGTCTGAATCAGTACTCTGTTGCACTTGAGGCAGAATGGATTATTACTGAGCCAGTAATAAAGTCTCTAGTGGTGAATAGGGAAAGAAATTGCAATAAGTTTGGATGGATCAGTATTTTTGGGGCAATGAATTCCCTATTGGTGAATGGGCAAGAAAGTTTTTAGAATTGGTGATACACTTTTATCAGTACTTATGGATGCCGTGAAGTCTCTAGCGATGAATTGGTGTGAAAAGCTGTTTAGATGGGTGATATTACTGGATTGGTACTTTGGTGGATTGAAAGAAATGAATGGAGTATTTTGAGGTAGAAAGGATCAGTACTTTGGTATGTAGAAGCATATTGTGTTCCATCAAGTGAAGAAGTATCTGGTATTTTATTGCAAATTAGTGAATCTCTTTAAATAAGTTACTCGCAAAGCTCGTATTTTTAAACTTTGTCAAGAAATTAGTGAAGGTTTTTATATCATGATGAATTTCTTATTTTGGCAAGTGACGACGTTTGTGGATTAGGCAGAAAATTGGTGTTTACATTGAAGAATGGTCGAAAAAGAGGCTCAGATTTGCTCTTCAGAAGGTGGGCATCATAAATTTCTTTACAGTTCCTTGGTCTTTTGCCTGGTCGGGCACGAAAGGGTTGAGAGACACCAGGTGTAAAAGCAGTAGTCAACACCTGGAACCCACAGCCACCAATTGCTTCGGGTGTTAGACTTGTCTAGATGTTTTGAGTGATTGACTTATCTAGGTGCTCTGAGTATTAGACTTGTCTAGAAGCGCTGGGCGTTATTACACGGTGGGGTACCCAGAGTAGGGAGAAAAGATTACATTCACCGTGAGAAGTATGTCTCTCAGTGTATGTGTTGAAGGTTAAAGTTAATCTCCATTATAGAGATTAACGTATCCTTGACTGGTGGTGCTCAGGTAACATGCAGCTTTTAATTTCGTGTATAGTAAACCTAATTAACGAAGTAGTGAGCCCAGCAGGGTAGCCTTGTTCTGTAGTCAATGACCAGACACATTCAGAGCGTGACACTCCAGTGGAGTGTATCTGAAATGTTGTGCTTGTCTGGTAAACCTTTGCGTTGTCTGAACAGAGTATGTATCTTAACTGAAAACATCTTATGAACCTGGCTAAATCTTCTACCTAGTCTGTGTTAAACAAACAACTGGCATTGTTTTCAGGCATTTGGATAAGTAGCAGAGCCCAGTACGAAACCTAAACTGCAACCTAACTTCACCTAAGCGTCCCTAAAGCCCCCTAACACAAAATAATGTTCCAGCCATGCACGCTCACCTGTCTCCGTCGCCCATCCCTCGTCTGTCAGTTATTATAATTATTACTCCCTATCCTCTGTAGCCTAGGTAATTACAAGTACGACTCCCCTAACTACCCAACGATGCGTGATTAACAATTAGCTTTGCGTTTTTAGCGGTCGTTCTCTATAATATCTCATCTACTTAACGGGTAATGTTGGTAGAGTTGGTCCATAATAATTTGACGGCTCCCTGCGTGTTATGTGTGTGTACTCACCTAGTTGTGGTTGCAAGGGTCGATTCACAGCTCCTGGTCGCTACTAAGTCACTTTCTGCTCTATGAGCTTTATCATACCTCTTCTTAAAGCCATATATGGATCCTGCCTCCACTACATCACTTCCCAGACTATTCCACTTCCTGACAACTCTGTGACTGAAGAAATACTTCCTAACATCACTGTGATTCATCTGAGTCTTCAACTTCTAACTGTGACCCCTTGTTGCTGTGTCCCATCTCTGGAACATCGAGTCTCTATCCACCTTGTCGATTCCTCTCAGTATTTTATATGTCGTTATCATATCCCCCTATCTCTCCTGTCCTCCAGTGTTGTCAGGTCGATTTCCCTTAACCTCTCCTCGTAGGACATTTCCCTTAGCTCCGGGACCAGTCTTGTTGCGAACCTTTGCATTTTCTCTAATTTCCTTACGTGCTTGGCTAGGTATGGGTTCCAAACTGGTGCTGCATATGTCAGTAGTAGTTCATAGTAGTATTTGTATCTTACCAATAACCGTTACTGAGTCACAGCTCCCTACGTGATCACTAACCGTTAGTGACTCACTGCTGACCTAGCATAATGCTTGAATGCCACCGTTGCTCTCCAGGCACTGGGCAGGGCAGTTCAAGACGAGACATTTAATTAAGAGACAGGTTAGGCTCTGGTGCTCTCCCATATTTTTCCACTAATATATAAGTTACTAAGCCAAGCTACGTTTGTGTTTATTACCAAATCCATCAAGAACCCACACGACACATACACATATAGGCCTAACGTACACGGTGTACAGGGTCCTGAACGATTCCTTATTGAGATGTCGGAATGCTGTTCTTAGGTTTGCCAGGCGCCCGTATGCTGCAGCAGTTATTTGGTTGATGTGCGCCTCAGGAGATGTGCCTGGTGTTATACTCACCCCAAGATCCTTTTTCTTGAGTTAGGTTTGTAGTCTCTGGCCCCCTCAACTGTACTCCGTCTGCGGTCTTCTTTGCCTTTCCCCAATCTTCATGACTTTACACTTGGTGGGGTTGAACTCCAGGAGCCAATTGCTGGACCAGGCTTGCAGCCTGTCTAGATCCCTTTGTAGTTCTGCCTGGTCCTCGTCCGATTGAATTCTTCTCATCAACTTCACACCATCTGAAAACAGGGACACTTCTGAGTGTGTGTGTGTGTGTACTCACCTATTTGTACTCACCTATTTGTGGATGCAGGGGTCGAGACTCAGCTCCTGGCCCCGCTTCTTCACTGACCGCTACTAGGTCCTCTCTCTCCCTGCTGCATGAGCTCTATCATACCTCGTCTTAAAGAGGGGTTGGATTTGATGAGTGAGAGGGGTTGGATTTGAGTGGGACTCGCGCATGAGTGGGTAGAATTGTCAAAGCTTATTTCTTGGGTAGCATTGAAAGTTGGGTTGAGCAAGTGTTCTGTTGGTGGGACGGATTGTGAAGGACATGCCTAGTATGGGCCAACAGGCCTGCTGCAGTGTTCCTCCTTTCTTATGTTCTTCTTATGTTCTATGTATGGTTCCTGCCTCCACTACCTCACTTGCCAGACTATTCTACTTCCTGACAACTCTGACTGAAGAAATACTTCCTAACATTCCTTTGACTCATCTGAGTCTTCAACTTTCAATTGTGACCCCTTGTGTCTGTGTCCCATCTCTGGAACATCCTGCCTCTGTCCACTTTATTTATTCCTAGCAGTATTTTGTATGTCGTTATCATATCTCCCTAACCCTCCTGTCCTCTAGTGTCGTCAGGCCGATTTCCCTTAACCTTTCTTCGTAGGACATTTCCCTTAGCTCTGGAATTAGCCTTGTCGCAAACCTTTGCACTTTCTCTAATTTCTTGACGTGCTTGACCAGGTGTGTATTCCAGACTGGTGCTGCATACTCCAGTATGGACCTGACGTACACGGTGTACAGTGTCTTGAACGATTCCTTACTGAGGTATCGGAACGCTATTCTCAGGTTAGCCAAGCGCCCAAATGCTGCAGCAGTTATCTGGTTGACGTGTGCTTCCGGAGACGTGCTCGGTATTATACTCACCCCAAGATCTTTCTCCTTGGGTGAGGTTTGCAGTCTTTGGCCACCTAGCCTATACTCAGTCTGCGGTCTTTGCCCTTCCCCGATCTTCATGACTTTGCATTTGGCGGGGTTAAATTCGAGTAGCCAGTTGCTGGACCACGTGTCCAACATGTCCAGGCCACTTTGTATTCCTGCCTGATCTTCATATGATTTGATTATTCTCATTAACTTCACATCGTCTGCAAACAGGGACACTTCGGAGTCTATCCCTTCCATCATGTCATTCACATATACCAAGAACAGCACTGGTCCTAGGACTGACCCCTGTGGAACCCCACTCGTCACGGGCGCCCATTGTGATACCTCATCTCGTACCATGACTCGTTGTTGCCTCCCTGTCAGGTATTCTCTGATCCATTGCAGTGCCTCTCCTGTTATACGTGCCTGATCATCTAGCTTCTGCACTAATCTCTGGTGGGGAACTGTGTCGAAGGCCTTTTTGCAGTTCAAGAAGATGCAGTCAACCCACCCCTCTCTCTCGTGTCTTCTGTGTGTGTGTGTGTGTGTGTGTGTGTGTGTGTGTGTGTGTGTGTCTAATAATGTTTTTAAAATAATTAAAGTGTTTATCTGAAGGGAAGCCATGAATATTACACGTAAATTTGAACCAGGAGAGGGAGAGAGGAAAGGGGTGATGAAGCGGGTGAGGGAGGGAATGAGTGAGGTGGTGAGGGAGCGGGTGGAAGAGGGAGGGAGGGAGGTAAGGAGGGTGGTGGTGAGGGAGCGGGTGAGGGGACGTAGTGAGGGAAGGGGTTATACTGAGAAATATAAAATAATTCCTAGTCTGAAGTCCGTGCCTGATACTCATTCCTAGCTCGGCTCGTCGATGGCACAGTCATTCCCACCTCTCGTCTGTGCCTGACGCAATCATTCCCGGATCGCACCCATGGCTTTTACAATCCTTCCCAGCTCGTGTCCGTGCCTGATACAATCATTCATAGGTCGCATCTGCATTTGATATAATTATAATCATACCCGACGTCCGTGTGCCTTATAAAATCACCCTCAACTGGCGTCCGTGCATGACAAAATCACTAGCAGCTCTCAGCACTTCCACGCTCCAAAAATTACATCTTCTGCATGGGCCCACTCTTCCTCCTCTTCCATGCGGGAAACGAATTACTTATCCAGAAGGTTTACGTATATAAGCTTATCATGGATGAACGAACCCAGGAAATTGGGTCTAGAGGAACAAAGCAGTTTGTTAATGATGGTTTTGCAGGAGAGACGACTGGTTCATTGTATCGACGGTGCGTGATATGAAATTACCTTTTTCAGATATGTTAATTTTTTATACCATTAAATTTACAAGGCAAAAGCTGTTGTCCTACCTCAGCTGTTGTCCTACCTCAGCTGTTGTCCTACCCAAGCTGTTGTCCTGCCTCCTACCAGATGGACATTCACGTACGTGTTTGCAGCTAGGTGAACATGGGCACCATATGCGAATAGACTTGCCTACATCTCCGTCCACTTGAAGAGTCAACGCCAAAGGTGCAACAAGTTACTGTATCTTATATTAATACACCGGCACTTTTCCACTGCTCAAGGTTACCCACCAAGGCAAGGTTACCCACCACTCTAGGTTACCCACCAAGGCAAGGTTACCCACCACTCAAGGTTACCACCACTCAAGGTTACCCACTAAGTCAAAGTTACCCACCAGGGCATGGTGACCCACCAAGACAAGGTTACCCACCAAGGTAAGGTTATCTACCTAGGCAACGTTACCTACCAAGGCAAGGTTACCCACCACTCATGGCTACCCACTAAGTCAAGGTAACCCACCAAGGCAAGGTTACCCACCACACAAGGTTACCCACCAAGGCAAGGTTACCCACCAAGGCAAGGTTACCCACCACTCAAGGTTACCCACCAAGGCAAGGTTACCCACCAAGGCAAGGTTACCCACCACACAAAGTTACCCACCACTCAATGTTACCCACCAGGGCATGGTGACCTACCAAGGCAGGGTGCCTCACTCAGAAGTGGTAGCCTAGCAAGACAGGGTTACCTACCAGGGCAAGATTATCCATGTATTAATAAAATTAGAATTACCAACAATATAAGTAAAAGGGCACAAGTGCAACTAATGTGACATTTTATTATGGCAACGTTTCGCTCTCCAGGAACTTTGTCAAGCCGTTATAAACAATACATGGACACTCTAAGCCTATATATACCCTCTGTGTCCATGTATTGTTTGTAACGGCTTTATAAAGCTCCTGGAGAGTGAAACGTTGCCACAATAAAATGTCACATTAGTTGCATTTGTGTCCTTTTACTTAACAAGATTATCCATCAAGACAGGGTGACCCACCAGTCTACGTGCGGCCAACCGTAACAGCCTGGTGGATCTGGTCTTGATCCACTGGGATCAAGGCTAGATCAGGCATGGGCGCTAACCCACAAAACAATATTTTCCTTCTCTCATAATACTCCATGTACGCTTTTCAATAGGGCATGATAATCCTATTTCCCCATTTATCATGGCAACAGTGTGACAGGAGGGAGAGAGAGAGAATTCTTGACCGTATTTATTAGAAGTAATGATAGATAGTTTATTTTAATCTAAGTAGATAACATTGAAATATAGATGTTTTGTTGTCTCATATCTGCCCCCGTTTCTCTTCTCTCCCCCCCCTCTCTCTCTCTACCTATCTATCTATCTTTCTATCTTTACGTAAGGATTTTTCAAGGTTAGGTTAAGGGTTCCTAACTTTATTAACAAGCTAAGAGCTGTTATTCACATCAGCTCATTTTAAATCTCTCTCTCTCTCTCTCTCTCTCTCTCTCTCTCTCTCTCTCTCTCTCTCTCTCTCTCTCTCTCTCTCTCTCTCTCTCTCTCCTCTTCTCCCCCTCTCTCTCCTCATTCTACCCTCGTCAATTCTTGTTTTCCTCCTTCCTCGAACTCTCACTTGATGTTTTTCCCTCGTTCGTCATGTTTTCTTGCCTCTTTCTCCTGCCTGAAGCGACACACACCATTTTTTTGTCTTCCCTTTCAAGCTTGCCGTCCGTCATCAAACTGAATATTTTGCCCTATGACAGTTTCATCACAGTCGCTCCAGCCCACTCAGACCACCACGCCACTTCTTAATTTCATACACATTTATCGCGATATCTAATATAACCAAAAATATAATATATATATATAAACACAATGGGAAAAAATCAAGACAGCAGCGATGGAAGATATTTTCAATTTGCACTTTTTTTGTATATTTTAGGATTTTATTTTTCTTTGCAATTCCTTTTCCCGTGATAGTGATTTTGGTGGTGATAGATGCGGTAATTTTTTTAACTGTTATTTATCGTAACAGGCAGTAAAAATGGGGCCGAGGGAACATTGCCTAGTCCCCTGCATTGGTGGGAGCTCACTATAATTATATGTTCTATTAAAAATTTTACATTTGCTCTCCACACATACACACGTATACATACCGAAGAAGAGCTTCTCACAACATACGTTAGACTAAAATTGGAATGTGTTGCAGTGTCGTGGTGTCCATACGTAATGAAAATAAAACACACGAACGATCTCCAAGACAAGCTACGAAATGGATCCCAGAGCTAAAAAAAAAGAATTATGAAGAAAAAGAGGAGACATGATAACTACATTCAAGATTATAAAAGAATGTGAAAGAACTGGCAAGGAATATTTATTAACCCATCACTATGGAAGGAAAATGTGTCTAATAATTCGTAGAGTAGTAGAATAATTACATGGTTTACATATGGAAGTAAATATTACAATCAGTGGAAACTCAAAAAATATAGCGAGAGGCTAAATATTGAAGACGGTCCACCGAGAGTTTAGTGTATTAAGTGTGCATGGCAAGTATACATGCAGAGTCAATATTTACAAATGTTTCACCAAAAGATGTAATGGGACTAAACAGGAAAACAATACCTAACCTATTGGAACTTGAAATGGCAGATTCAGCTTTTGCTTTTAATAATATACTGTTCTCTGTTGGAGCTCCTGTGGGTTCACTTCTGGGTTTAACTTATTATGAAGAAATAGGGTTAGGTAATTGTCCACTAGATATTAAAACCTCGTATTATCGGACGACGTGTTTCTTTTTTTTTATCTTAACTCCTAACACGATAGTATGAAATTTGCATATGACACTGAAGACAAATCATGGCCAGAATATCTATGTACTACTTTGCTTACAAATAATAATAGAATCTTTACAACTACCATATAAAGGAAATCAACATATACTGAGCTAAATTTAAATTATATTTCTGCATATGTTTTGATGCGTATATTTTTCTTGCAGTGTCTGCACTGAGAGCAACATTGCATGTACACGTGAATTAATGTACAATATCTCATTACAGTATTTGTACTCTTAGTTTACTTTAATCCCCACAGACACATATTAGGGATTGAAGTTTCCTTGACTGTTAGTGAACAAGTTATATGCAACCTTAATGACCCCTTATGTAGTCAGTAGGATTTAAACCCAATTAACCACTCATATTATCCTATACTTTATTGAAGATAATGTAAAGCAAATAAGGCTAGAATTTTTTTTTAGTGTTTACAAAATGTGGTAATACAATTTCCTGATCTTGAAATAAAGTACTTAATTTTTTTTTTTTACAAAATGCTTATTAAAGTACATTATTTTATATTAATTTCAAATTTGCATTATCAACAGTAACCTACACAGCGCATGAAGAACAACTACGTTAAGCCTCGTTATTCAGGAAATATGAGTGTTCACATTCAGCTAGAACAGCCTATTATACTAGAGTACACTTTCCCGCAGATTGATTTTAAATTTGTATTTTCTAATCATCGTAGCATTGGCGCCTTTTTAAAGTGTGGATCAATTCCCTTGAGACCTCGGTTCACTTGTTTCGTCTGAATCACGTCTACTACTTGAGGGTCAATAATTTAATCCTCCAGTACACCACCAGATAAGAATACTATTATCCTGAAAAATAAGGATAAAAATTAATATGCGCCGAAACACACACACCTGTCGTGGAATATACACAAATGTTGAGGTCTTATATCGGTGTTGTTTATATAAACATGGGAATACCTCACAAAACTGTAAAGGTCTTTCCGTGAAGCAGCAATTTTTTTTTTAAATAAACTCTCTACGTTTGCAGTACATGATCGTCGCTCACCACACATTTACCTAGAGCAATATCAAAGTGCTAGGCTCAATATCACAGTGCTAGGCAGAATATCACAGTGCTAGGCAGAATATCACAGTGCTAGGCTCAATATCACAGTGCTAGGCAGAATATCACAGTGCTAGGCTCAATATCACAGTGCTAGGCAGAATACCGCAGAGACTCGAACTCATCATCTCTGAATCCCTTTACATGGCGAGAATGACACTTCAGTTCACCAACTTGACTCCGAATCCCATTACGCTAACACTTCATTTAAACAATTCCACCACATCTATACAAGTGCTCGTGCGAACTTTTATTGGATTGTAAGTTTGTGCTGTATGTTAACAAATTGGGTAAGATGGTTATTTTAATACTGGCAGATTAGCTTTTTGTAGGTTACATATATATATATATATATATATATATATATATATATATATATATATATATATATATATATATATATATATATATTTTAATAATATTCATGATAGTATATATAGGATGGGGTCCACCTCTGGTGCAAATTGTATATATATATATATATATATAACATTATCTCTCAGTCCACATCAGGTTTCGAACCTGCACACTCTGCACCAAGGTACGCAGTACTTTATTCACTCAGCCAAGGGTTTAACTGGGTGGATAAAATACTGTGTACTTTGACACAGAATGTGTAGGTTCGAATCCTGCTGTGAACGGAGAGATAATGCTTGTGAATAACTTCGCCCGTTTGCAAATTGTTAAGCATATATATGTTAATGCATCTACAGAACAAAGCGGTTTTTAAGGAAATACGATACTGGGATCAGCCGGAAATCGAACCCGGGACATTTAGCCTGACTTCTAGGAACCAAGCGAACCTTCCGACGCCTTAATTGACTTGACCACAATGCTACAAACATCAGTCTCATTCGTGGCCTTGGATACTACAGTACCGTAGTATACACGTTCTTCAGGGATAAAAAATGGGGAGGCTTATTCCTAGAACTGTTGAGTAAGTTCTACCCCTACCACCCCTGTATGATATATTTTTTAATTTTTTAAATAGGAATCATGTGTAAAAAAAACACTTCTGAGAGTCAAAAAATTGCAACGGTTTAGAATTTTTACATGTTTTATCTCGCTCCCTCGACGAGTCATTTTTAACAATGTGTTTCACTGAGGAACCTCGTCAGGGTGCTGCTACACATCTCATCTCACATTCAAGAAGCCTACAACATTACTTTCTTCATACACTCTAAACACCCCATCTTACAACGACGCCATCTTCGTGTAGTTTAACGTTGCTGCGTACCTCACATGCTTACCTACAACTACGCCAGCAATAAAAGATTACCATCAGATTAAAGAGAATAAATTTATAATTGAAGTATGAAGCTGCATTATCCTTCTATTTTCTCCTACTTGCTTTAACATAAACTTCAATTTATGCATCAATATTCTGTCAAGTGGTCATTACCTGGCCGTCACGGAGGAAGCTAAACACAATGGAAATTCGTCTCTCCTCCTGCCCCTGTCCCCAACGTAGTCACATGTTCATCGAATTAAACGAGACACGAGAAAACGTATATAAAAAAAATCTAACTTCTGTTTTCCGGCTAAAATGAACTGTAATTACAGTATGGTTATAGAAGGGTGTCGGCACGGGAGGAGGTGCTGGTGTGGACTAGGGTTCTGGGAATGAGGAAATGGCGTGTTTGGACCGTCCACATGACACACTAAAACACTGGCTTGTGAAAAGCACAGGATGTACTTTGACAGGAGGATGTGCGCGAATATGTACAGGTGTTTGTGGATATGTGTGAATGTGTGTGCGTGGGTTTGTGTGAGAGTATACGCGTGAGTATGGGTTTTAAGGGTGTTTGGTAGTGTATAGGGGTGCTCGCTTGTATGTACCTGTTCGTGAGGATGTGTGTACTCACCTAGTTGTGGTTGCAAGGGCCGAGTGTGTGTGTGTGTGTGTGTGTGTGTGTGTGTGTGTGTACTCACCTAGTTGTACTCACCTAGTTGTAGTTGCAGGGGTCGAGTCATAGTGAGTGTGTGTGTGTGTGTGTGTGTGTGTGTTGCAATACCGTGGCTGGAGTAATTCACAACTAACCCATCAACTGGAAATGAAAAGGTGACGACGTTTCGGCCATTCAGACAACCCATCCTCCTTTTGTAACATCATTGGGTGGTATCTTGCTTAGCATCAACTATTCCACGTTTCCTATTTTCCTTCAGATTTCAATTTCTGTTTTAAAACTTGATTAAATCACTTTGGGTTAGGTTAGGTTGGGTTACATAAACCTTTTTCAACGTATATTTTACCATAAAAAAAAACAAATTAGAAAAGCACTCCATGATACGAAGGAAAATAGTAAAGGGAGGAATGATTGACGTGAATCACTCTTGAGTGCGAGAATGAACTGGTCCTAGACATTTATCAAGTCCTGGTGATGTTATCACGTCAACCGAAATGTCGTCCAGTTTAGACTTTCCATTTGTTTATTAGTTGCGAAGCTATTGCTTGTTTGGTATAGAATGCAGGAAGGCTCTCGCGCGAGCGCACGCACACTCACACACACACACACACACACACACACACACATACACACACACATACACAATCACAAAACCACACCCAAGCACACACCAACATCCTCACCCTCACCCAAACACACCCATACCTACAACTAACCCAGTCACACCCATACCTACACCCAGTCACACCCAAACACACCCACACCCAGTCACACCCAAACACACACCCACACCAAACACGCACCCACACCCAAAACACACCCACACCCAAACACCCACCCACTCACACACACACTCAAACACACAGATATAGTGGAGGCAGGAACCATACATAGTTTTAAGACAAGGTATGATAAAGCTCATGGAGCAGGGAGAGCAGAGACCCAGTAGCGGACAGCGAAGAGGTGGGGCCAGGAGCTGAGTCTCGACCCCTGCAACCACAATTAGGTGAGTACAATTAGGTGAGTACACACACACAAGCGCACACACGAACACCCATATGTATACATACACAAATACACATACACCACACACACACACAGACCCACACGGCCAGGAGCACACACACACACACACACACAAATATACAACAGGCCTAGTGTCTAATCGACATGTGCCTTGGACAAAATGGTAACTAACACTCATAGACCCTCTCTCTCCTCCTCCTCCAGCTCCTCTCCTTCTTTCCCTCCCCTTATTTCTCCCTCTCTCTCTCCCCCCTTTGCCTTTCCCTCTCCCCTTACTCCCCTCTCTTTCCCCCATCTCTCTACCCCTTTGCAACTGTCTCCCCCCACTCTCTATCCCTCTCCTCCTCTCCCTACCTCCTTCCCCTCTCAGTCCCTCCAACAAACATACAGAAACACACACACACACATACACACACATTGGCTCCTGGAGTTCAACCCCACCAAGTGCAAAGTCATGAAAATTGGGGAAGGGCAAAGAAGACCGCAGACGGAGTACAGTCTAGGGGCCAGAGACTACAAACCTCACCCAAGGAAAAAGATCTTGGGGTGAGTATAACACCAGGCACATCTCCTGAGGCGCACATCAACCAAATAACTGCTGCAGCATACGGGCGCCTAGCAAACCTAAGAACAGCATTTCGACTTCTTAATAAGGAATCATTCAGGACCCTGTACACTGTGTACGTTAGGCCCAAACTGGAGTACGCAGCACCAGTTTGGATCCCACACCTAACCAAGCACATAAAGAAACTAGAGAAAGTGCAAAGGTTTGCAACATGACTAGTCCCGGAGCTAAGGGGTATGTCCTACAAGGAGAGGTTAAGGGAAAGCGACCTGATGACATTGGAGGACAGGAGAGTAAGGGAGACATGATAACGACATATAAAATACTGAGAGGAATTGACAAGGTGGACAGTGACAGAATGTTCCAGAAATGGGACACAGCAACAAGAGGCATAGCTGGAAGTTGAAGACTCAGATGAATCACAGGGTTGTTAGGAAGTATTTCTTCAGTCACAGAGTTTTTTTTTTTTATTTAAAAACACATATATACATAACAATCCAATAAATGCCCAAAAATAAATCAGGCTCATATAAACAAAAACAAGCAAACAGAACAGGAATAAACACAGCTGTCAATATATCCTATAATAAGAACCCATGCCAAAAGCACAAACAAAAAAATGTCCATCCTACTACCCATCCTAGCTAATTTTTTCTATACAATAACATAACACACTGTCAATGAAACTGTACATACATTGTCTCAAAAACACTGCAAAATTAAACCGTTGGTTACATAACTTACTTCTTCCCTACCACAAAACGCAATACATAGGCATGAAATAAAATAAAACCTTAAACTTTCTGCTCTATAAAACAGGTGTTGCACCCCTCCCCCTCCATTGGCTCCTACTTCATCCCCAAAACCTTAAAAGGGACACCACCGTCATCTCAGTCACAGAGTGGTCGGGAAGTGGAATAGTTTAGGAAGCGATGTAGTCGAGGCAGGCTCAATACATAGCTTTAAGCAGAGGTATGATAAAGCTCATGACGCAGGGAGAGTGACCCAGTAGCGGCCAGTGAAGAGGCGGGGCCAGGAGCTATGACTCTGACCCCTGCAACCACAACTAGGTGAGTACACACACACACACACGAACACACATCTCAAACGACCACACGAAAACAAGTTTTCCTTTCTGTGATGATCAAAAAAAATGGGTTGCCAGAGAGGACAGAAAACCAGGGGACTGGTGGATGAGTCTGGGAAGGAAGGTTGGGTGGCAGAGCTCATGAAAAGGGAACAAGAGAGGGGAAGGAAGTTAGAAGAGCTTAGCAAGAAAATGGAGAAGAGGATAGCTGCAGAGAACAGGAAGTGGGAGCTACTAGCCAGAGCAGCAAAGGATAAGATACAGAGCTTTGAAGAGGAATTGAAAATCTGAAACAGTCTAAAGAACCAAACAGTGCAGGTATGACATCAGGAACTGCAACATTAGTCACAAACGAGGGGACTGTATGGAATAAAGAAGTTATACGATATGTAGAGGCCCTATCAGACCACCGTGGAGCTTGGGAAAAGACAAGGAGCACACCGGGAACAAACGAGGAGACTGAAGAAAATGAAAGTGATAAGCCATATGCAGAGGCCTTAGCAGACCACAGCAGTGCCCAAGAAAAGCCGAGAAGAGAAAATGACAGACCACTGGGCACAGGGACATCAAATACCTCTATTTGATGTCCCTGTGCCCACAGACTTCTTGAAGAAAAGAAGACTGCAATGGGGGCAACTAAATCGACTCAGGGAATGCAAAGGGAAATGCAGTGGGAGGATGAAAGGGAGAGGTCAGTCTTTGTTAATGGCCTCCAGGAAGTTGAAGGGGAAACTTATGAAGCAAGAAGACAGGGGGAGAAAAAAGTGATGTGACTGACCTGACTAGGTTAAGGCATTGGCTTAAGCTGGTGGGAGAATTGAACCTACCTCGCATGGGCCAGTAGGCCTGCTTCAGTGTTCCTTCTTTCTTATGTTCTTATCACAGCAATTAACTCTCATTTAACAGAACAACATCAGCGACAATCGGTTAAAATGATTTTCATTACCTTGGTAAGAATTCTGGTCGAGTATGCAGATCAGTTTGAGAACCTCACCTAATCAATCATATAAAGAAGCTTGAGACATTCCCGAGGTTCTCGCTGAGCTGGAGACATTCCCGAGGTTCTCGCTGAGCTGGAGACATTCCCGAGGTTCTCGCTGAGCTGGAGACATTCCCGAGGTTCTCGCTGAGCTGGAGACATTCCCGAGGTTCTCGCTGAGCTGATACCGGGAGGAAAGGGCAAGAAGAATGAGAACAAACTACTAACTACAGCTAAAGTGTAAGATATAAAATACACTTAGGCGTCATCGACACAGAGCAAAAAAAGACGAGAGGACACAGATTAAAACTGAGTAACCAAACGAGTCATAGAGAAATTTGAAAGCACTTTACAGTGTAAAGGAAATACACATTCAAAGGAGCTGGGAAGATTTTTTGACTTAAAGAAAATTTGATGAAACCTACGTTGAAGTTAATTTGAAATACCCGAGGAGACAAATAATTGTTCAGTTAGAGGACAGTGACATTGTGGAATGCATTAAAAACAATGTAGTGGATTCGGACTCCATACGTGGGTTCCGAAAAAGTACAACGTAATCCAATATTAATAACAACAGGCACTTCAGATGTTGTAAAGATCTTTCACAGAAGCAGGAAATATACCTTGCAGACACTACTAAATGAGTACACACTTCAGCGACATATGCCAGATTGAAAAAAAACAGTAACAGCACTCAGATATTTAAACAAGAAATCCTTTAGGATACTACGGAATAGGCATGTCATGCCATCAAGGAAGCAGTTCTAGCCTGTAGCTCCCACCTCATTCGATCAGTACAGAAACCCGAAAAGTTCAAAGATTTGCATCCTAACTAATCTCAGAGCTGAGAGGAATGCATTTTAAGGAGATACTGAAGGAACTGAAATTAAAAGGATGAAGGACTAGGAGAGACATGATTATGAAGTGTAAGATATGCATTTAAAACAAATCTAGTTTTAGAATAATGGGGGAAAAGTAGCCCAAGATATATCAGGATATGAAAATACTCTATATAATGATAACATACATAAAAATGTGTAAGCTAAGACTCCTATTTCAAACACGATAAAGTTGTGGATAAAATCATTAGAGGCAATTAGTCGGTAAATAGCCTGGGAAAATCCCGAGGCCAGACTAATAGATGTTTAATGTTCCTCTTATAATTAACATGTGTCTAATCTACTTGGATTATAATTTAATTCACATATATTGCAGCGTGATCGGGGATAAAAAATAAATAAAAAATAAATTGAAAAAATGCGTATAGTCATGAATCGAGGATTTCAATATATCGTGAAGTAACAATTGTGTCAGGAAGGAGAGGACTCCTGAAGAGGACTCCT
Organism: Cherax destructor; assembly: GCA_009830355.1. NCBI lineage: Eukaryota > Metazoa > Arthropoda > Malacostraca > Decapoda > Parastacidae > Cherax > Cherax destructor. The sequence continues at coordinate 171,727 of WNWK01000386.1, forward strand.
GAAGAGGACTCCTGAAGAAAGGTCGCTGGTTGTCCCCTGAAAAGTGTTTGTAAAGCTTCTTCATTCATAAGAACAAGTCATAAAAGGGAAAAAGAATGGCAGCAGAGTGAAGGCGAGGTAGTATGGCATAATATTTAATAAGGCTGAGGGTCTGTGGTTCGGTTCCCGGTAAGGGGTGTGTTTCCTTACACCGGTTGTCTATGTTCACACATCAGTAAAATGGGTACCTGGGTGTTAGTCGACTGGTGTGGGTCACATCCTGCGACAAAATTGACCTAATTTGCCCGAAATGCTCTGCATAACAAGCGGCTTTCTATACAGTAGTATGTCATTGATGTCAGGTAGGCCTCTATACCTTGTACATGTACTTGTAGAAATAAAGATATTATATTATAAGGTGGAGAGTTAGTCCAGCATAGTTGAAGTATAACGGAGCCGACAAGTGATAAAACGACACATACACGAAGAGGAAGCATTTATTAGTACGAAGTTTCACCCACAGGATAAAGACTCGTTTAGGTGAAACGTCGCACCGATCAAAAATCTCCTTTAAAGAATAAAAAGTCACAAAACTTTGGATGGAACAATTCACCGGAAAAACCAGCACTTAAGAGAACAACTTTATGGGGATGTTTCAGTTCATCCTGGATCACTGCCACTGACCTGACAAGGGTCCAGGAGGGACCGAAACATCGTTATAAGGTTCTTCTTAGAGAGGATTTTTGGTGAAAAAAAAAATGTCCGTTCGCTCTTGTCTTTATTTACCCCAGGATAACCGAGTGTGTTCCTTTCACATATAATATTAATACAATTTCTCACAGAAATAAGAGTGAGATTTAATAATATTAATTAGAGACTTAGAATGAGATACAGAGAGATAAATAATAATAAGAATTATTATTATTATTATTATTATAAATATTATTATTATTATTATTATTATTATTATTATTATTATTATTATTATTATTAATTTACGTGGAAAAGCGCTAAGCCGTAGAGTTTTTCCCAGCGCCTAGGGTGTCATATAGGGTAGGAATGAATAAGGTAATAATAAAGGCGAGGTATACTACCGTATATCTTGCCCACTTTTCTCTCACTCCACCCTATATAAATACGTATAATAAAATAAGAATAAGAAATAACAGGGACAGTAAATATTACTATTCCACTCGACCAGTTTTATTTCTAAGTCCTTGTACAGTAATATAATTGGAAACAGGAGAACAGTATTGGATGTAGATAAACAAGGATTGTACACAAGCAGTGAGACAAGGGTTACAATTTAACTGACACAAAAGTGAATATAACTTACAATATAAGTTTAGAGAACAGTTCACCACAGGAAACAATTCAGGCTCTAGCCAGAGGTCCCAAGACTTACACTGGCGACAGCTCTCTGCTCAAAGCTAGAGCAGTCAGCCTCAAGCCTCCCAGAGACTCCAGCTCCCACGCCCAGAGCTATGCACGATGGAAAGCTCTACCCAAGTCTCCTCCAGAGAGCCCTCTGCACACAGGCAAGGCTCTCCCCAAAGTCTTCTCTCTTTTCTGTTTCCTAGAGCTTGTATCCTGTATCATGCACCCCCCTTAACGCCAAGTTTAGGGGGTCACCCCCTACCATGGACCACACCATGTGCACTTTTCACAAAGGAATGACTGATCGAACCATGAGTCCTACGGCGCCAGGAATCTTCCTACATTTCTCACACTTCCCTGCCAAGGCAAGGGGTGTGACAATTTACACTGGTTGGTCAGGTCCTCCCTTTGACCTGGCAAGGAAAAGTTGACCTACTCTATATCACAGAAGAAGAAGAGAAAACCAGAGTTGATCCATGAAAGGGGAGGGTAACTTTAATTCCTTGGATCAAGAGCTCTTCACCACCAAGAAAGTATCCAACCTTGAGGGAAGAAGGATATACAGATACCGGAGCTCAACCCCCGTGAACAAATGTTGATTAATACAGTTAGGTGAATTTTACAGAGTAAAAATGAGTATAACCTTGAAAGTATAACTAGGTGAGCATCACAAGGTGAGCACACGTGTGAGAGTATAGCTAGGTGCGTACACGTGCGTACAGCTGTGTACGAATAAGAACATTTAGTTTGAATACAATTAGGTGAGGTTAGATGTATACAAGTGCCTGAGTACAAACACTCAGTGAGTATAACTATTCAATTAAATTAAATTTTATTTCTGTTAATATTACAAAGTGGGGCGTACTTATATTATTTATTCCTGTTATGAGGTAGATATTACAAGATGGCCAATAATATGCCTAGGTATGCCTAGAGAGAGAGACAAAGACAGAGACACAACGAAGAGACGGAGACAAATCGCCCTGATGGGACGCGCCGTGGCTCTAAAACTTGTGTCCTTCACTGTAAAGAAATCGCCAGACTTCATTAAAGGTGTGAGAGGTAGTTTAGAATTTACGGCGATCACACGTCTTCATGCTTCAGTTTTGTTTGTTTTTGTCTTGAGCAGAAGACAGTAGAATTAGCTGATAGAGGCAGTGTGTCGTGGAGAGTATACACGAGGTAGCAAAAACAATATAGCGAAATTAAGAGTCAAAAAAGACCTTATGATCATTTACTGAAAAAAACTACTGCCCAGCTGTTGGTAATTCTTATGTCTAGATAGACAAAATCAGGATGGTAAATTAGAAGGCTCTCTCCCTGCCCAGGCGGCTCAATTTCTGCTATCTGGTTGGAGGCCTTTCTATATTGAGTCTTCTGTGTCCGAGACTTGTTACCCTTCGCGTGTCAGGGAGTACTGAAGGGTAAGAGGTGGTCATCACCAGAGCTGCCTCCCAACTCGTGGTGTTTACAAATACTCACTATGCAACGATAAGAACTAAATGCGGCTTCGAATGTCGTACTGCCGACAACGTTCACGAAAACCTTGTTGCTGAAGAAGATTTTAATGGGTAAATATTTGATCTGTTAGGCATTTTCATAATGATTTGATAAGCCTATTACAGAGCTGAACGTTGTCTCAATAAAAGCTCGTCTTTCAAGACATACGTATTTTTATTATTATTATATTATTATTATTATTGTTATTATTATTATTATTATTATTATTAGTATTAGTATATTACTTTATTGTTATTATTATTATTATTATTATTATTATTATTATTATTATTATTATTATTATTTTATTTTTATTATTTTTTTTTCAACAAGTTGGCCGTCTCCCACCGAGGCAGGGTGACCCAAAAAGAAAGAAAATCCCCAAAAAGAAAATACTTTCATCATCATTCAACACTTTCACCACACTCATACATAATCACTGTCTTTGCAGAGGAGCTCAGATACGACAGCTGAGAATAGTCCCTCCCAGCTGTCACTATCCCAGACCCCTCCTTTAAAGTGCAGGCACTGTACTTCCCATTTCCAGGACTCAAGTCCAACTAAATCAATTAACTGGTTTCCCTGAATCCATTCACAAAATGTTACCCTGCTTACACTCCAACAGATCGTCATGTCAAAAAACCATTCGTCTCCATTCATTCCTATCTAACACGCTCACACATGCTTGCTGGAAGTCCAAGCCCCTCGCCCACAAAACCTCCTTTACCCCCTCCCTCCAACCTTTTCTAGGACGACCCCTACCCCGCCTTCCTTCCCCTACAGATTTATACGCTCTCCAAGTCATTCTATTTTGATCCATTCTCTCTAAATGACCAAACCACCTCAACAACCCCTCTTCAGCCCTCTGACAAATACTTTTAGTAACTCCACACCTTCTCCTAATTTCCACATTTATTATTATTATTATTAATTTATTATTATTATTATTATTATTATTATTATTATTTTTATTATTATTATTATTATTATTATTATTATTACTTTATTATTATTATTATTATTATTACTTTATTATTATTATTATTATTATTACTTTATTATTATTATTACCTTATTATTATTATTATTACTTTATTATTATTATTATTATTACTTTATTATTATAATAATTATTACTTTTTTATTATTATTATTATTTTTATTATTATTATTATTATTATTATTTTATTATTATTATTATTATTATTATTATTATTATTATTATTATAATCATCACTGCGGAAGTGCTAAACACACAAAGGTTATGCAACTTTGGAATGAGAGAAAATCAGGAGTAATCAAGGAAGATTATGGTCACTTTATTGTGTCTAGTGGTCATTGTGCAACTCAAGACAGCAAGAAATGCTTGGCCTGGAACTGTCAGATTAAGAGGGTTGTAATAGGAAGACGTCCGATATAATATATGGAAGAATGTGGAATGAAAACACAATAGAGTTATGCAGGAAGAAAAAAAACACACTAAAGATATGACAAGCAAAAATAATATAACCTGAAAATCAGGAAGTTAATGGGAAGTAACCCCAGATTATATTTCAAAATATTTGGAATTTTAAAATATGTCTGCGCAGAATATAGTGTGTGCCACGTTTTTTTTTTTCTTGAAACGACAGTGTGAAGAAAGAAAACATTAATAAAATAATATTGGGTAGATTGAAGGTTAGGTAGCGCGTGTTACTAACTGTACACACATTAGACAATATCAAGTCAGCGCCATGTAGACTGCAAGTGAAGGGATCTTGATCTGAGGGTGTGATGCTACCCTTCCCCCCTTCCCTTCTCCTCCGTTAGTTTAATCGTGAATATCTCCCATTCACTTGGCGGTGTTCGACCACAAATAATTCAGCGCTTCCCGATTAATATACTAAAATAATAATAATATTAATACTTTCGTTTTTCTTTTCCACTTTCGTTTTTCTTTTTGGGTCACCCTGCCTCGGTGGGAAACTGCCGGTTTGTTGAAAAAAATAATAATAATAATTATAGTAACAATAATAATAACTGATTATAACTCTTGCCAGAAGTAAAGACTGCCATTACTGCTGATAACTGGAAAGTGTCAGACCACATAGTAAAGTTGGCTGTTGTGTTGTACTGCCACGTTCATTGAGTGAAGAAACTCAAGCCTATTACTGGATTCACTGCCATGGACCAGACGTTATGGGAGAAGAGCGAGGCGGTTGGAGATCTTGAGGAGTCTCCAAGCCCTCCCTAGGGAGGCTGAGATTTGATCGCAGGCAGCGGCAAGTCTCACTCTGCCCCAGAGATCGATGCACTGATGAGCGAGATGAATGGATACCACTCCCAAGTGATCTTAAATAACTTCCGTCAGTGTGGGCAACCTTGGAAGCTCAGAAATTTCCTCTTATAGATTCTTATTAAGAAAGATTGGACACAACATCAGTACGCTGCTATCCTATTCCACGTGAAATTACACAGTGGAAACAATACCAAGTTATTTTTCATCTGTCAGATTCCATCAAGCAAGATGGGTCACACACATAATGTTGAAATCTGTCAGCATGAGTAGGGCAATGGGGATAACGTTAAGTTTTCCATTATGGGTTCACCATTAATAACGTTTTTGTATTTTTTTGCTCGTAACGTAGCATTTTGTTGCATAAATGTGAATAGTTAGCAAGTAAACGTTGGCACTGCAACCTGTGTCTTTTCAACTAGTTCGTCTTTTGATTGTACATGTACGGTATATAATTTTTGCATAATTACAAGTAATTTAATAGATAATAATATAATTAGATATATCAGCAATGTGCTGATGCCTTATGCTGCATGGTAGTTACGAAGTGGATACGAAAGCAGTCTATATAGCCTTGCCATATTCCATCACAAAGTGTGGATTTCAAATAGCGTTGAAGTCTGTTAGCAAATGAAAAATGTCACAAAGGAATGTGTGTGTGATTTCAATTACCAAATCTGGAATTATGTTCACTTGTGCTTCTTCTCTTCAGGTATCTTCGACATGATGTGTCTGTGCTGGACGAGGCTATTATATAAACCATCATTGCCAGGAAACAGAGATGTGATCGCCTGCCTCTAGGCGATGAGGAACCAGTCATAGAGGTAAGAGACGACAGTCAATCCTTAGAGATGATTTTCATGTAATGGTAACTTCAGGCCTGCTGGAACGAAACCTTCAAGCTGGCAGACAGTAAGTGCTGAACCCATAGCGGAATGTTTGACAATTTTCTCCTAGTTTTACTTAAATCTCACAGCACAGATTAAACGACTTCAGTAATGTATGAAGGAATGTTTACGTCACTCAGAGCTTGGGTGTTTTAGCTAGAGCTCTGGATGACATTTTGGTATTAGTTCTGAGATTGTTTGTAATATGTCAACAGCAGATTCACATCCTAGTGATTTTGTTTTTGGATAGTGTCATGTTGTGCTTGTACCTATATATGAGTTTATTTAAGAGAGTTTGCGAGAGGTAAGCACGAACTTTAGGTTCCCGTCTGTTAGCTATCGTTCAGCTAGTGTGATCACTCTCTATTCTCATAGATTTTGTCTTGTTTACATTTGAACCTGTATAAATAAGTGCATCCCACGCAGTGCTCCTTCACCTGGTGTATTCCACACGCTCATTACTTTCTCACTTGGTATGTTCCATACACTCACTACTTCTTAACCTGGTGTGTCCTACACACTCATTACCCTGACTTATTTTCTCACCTGGTATTGAAAACACACTCACTAGCCTTTCTCACCTAGTGTATCCCACACACTCACTACTCCGTCACCTAATGTATCCCACACACTCACTACTCCATCACCTAGTGTATCCCACACACACTACTTCCTCACCTAGTGTATCCCACACACTCACTACTCCATCACCTAGTGTATCCCACACACTACTCCGTCACCTAGTGTATCCCACACACTCACTACATCACCTAGTGTATCCCACACACTCACTACTCCATCACCTAGTATATCCCACACACTCACTACTTCTTCACCTAGTGTATCCTACACACACACTACTTCCTTACCTAGTGTATCCCACACACTCACTACTCCGTCACCTAGTGTATCCTACACACACACTACTTCCTCATCTACTGTATCCCACACACACACTACTTCCTCACCTAGTGTATCCCACACACTCACTACTCCATCACCTAATGTATCCCACAAACTCACTACTCCGTCACCTAGTGTATCCCACACACACACTACTTCCTCACCTAGTGTATCCCACACACTCACTACTTCTTAACCTAATGTGTCCCACACACTCACTACTTAACACACACACACACACACACAGTCACTGCCAGAGTTTCAACACAGTACCTGGCTCATTCGTGTGCTTAGTTTCCATCAGTATCAGCTGATCCTAGAGGATGATAATACCTTCCTATTACGAGACTATAAGAATTTTATAGCTCTTCTAATAAACATATCACTAAAGTTTTACGATAATATAATTTAAGTGCAATAAAGAATATTTAATGGGATTTTTCCCTGACCAGTAAAATAGTAGACAGGGAAAGAATTCTAATGGGAAAAATGGCGTTAATCAGATAATAAATAAAAAATATATCTTCCTCTTTTTCTTCTTTTCTTCTTCTTCTTCTTCTTCTTCTTCTTCTTCTTCTTTTTTTTTTCTTCTTCTTCTTCTTCTTCTTATTTACTACTACTACTACTACTACTACTACTACTACTACTACTACTACTACTGCTACTACTTTCAGAAAGGAATGCTAAGTCCATACATAGGAGTCATACAGAGACTAGGAAATCGGAGGTAACCAGGTCTGATCAAGGAAAGGAAGGGTAGCTCTAATTCCTTAGATCATAAAGTCCTTCACAAACGTCAAGGCACAGAGGCACCAGAGCTTCGCCTCCCTGAACGTGAAATGCTGGAGATTACAATCGTCATGTTCAGCACTTTAATCTTTGTATCCGATACGTTTCGCCTGCTGAGCAGGCTTCTTCATGATCGTCCTCAAAAGAGGTTGAACATGCCTAGCAAATTTTCTTTCTTTAGTGACGCATTTGAGGCGGAGGACTAAGATGTATTTCAGTGCGGGATTTTGATGACGTCCCTCTTATGATTGTTAAATAAGGCGACAGCACATGATATGGGGTATTCATTCTCTCAATGATAGAGGCATAGCTGACAAATAACAGCGGAAGAGTTTGCCTTCCACAGGATCAGTTTTGGGTCCTATGTTGTTCATAATTTGTATGAATAGTGACATGAGTAAGTTGTTGAAGATTTTGCAATAACTGAGATGTGGTATAATTTGAGAGTCTGGAAGTGCCTGCAGAGTGCCACGTTCAAAGATTTAAGTTGTTCCACGTTGATTAAAATCACGGGAATGTGGAGCTAGGATAGCGCTATATGTCCGAGTAAGCTTGTGTTGCTGAAAATAAACAGGTATGAAGATTGAAGGAACACACACAGATTCTGTCCCGATAGAATTTCCAAACTGAAGTGAAAAGTTGACTCTGTGTGTAATATACCGTCTTCCTTTGGAACGATACTGTTAAGGCTTCTTTGTACGATAACGTAGTAATTGCAGGGGGATTTTAATTTTAGCCAAATTAACAGGAATTCTTTAAATGTGAATCTAGAGTCAAACGGCTCCCTAGAGGTAATTCCTGACTGTTTCTTAAAACAGTTTGTGGCATAATCAACAAGGGAAAATTATCTGCCTGATCTGATTCTGGCAAAGAAGGAAGACCTTGTTAATAAACTGTAGATTGACGAGGAATTTTGCGCGAGCGACCACAAATCGATTACTATCAATACTGAAAGGAAGTATGAGAGTAAAGATAATACCGTAAGGTCCCAGATTTTTTCTTCCTGCAGATTACAATGGACTCAGAGAACACCAGTCATGTGTTGAGTGGGCATAACGAAGAGAACTATTAATTTTCTAGATACTGTACAAACTGCCCAAAGAACATATATTCCCTGTAGAGAAATAAGATCGAATAAAAATGATCGGAAATGGATGAACAGGAGACTAAAACATCTCTTAGAGGAAAAGAAATAAATTAATAGGAGTATAAGCAGAGGATGTTATTACCTCATGAACTAGTATATTCATGTTATAAAAGAGTTTCAAATGGGATAAAAGTTCAACGAGACTATGAAATTAATGTTGCACAGAAATCAAACAAATCCGATTTTCTTTTTTGGTCTATATATATAAAACAAAGATGAGAAAAAGTTGGGTCCACTTAAGACTAACTCTGGCCACTTTACTGACAATAAAAAAAATGTGAGGAAAGCAAATTACGTAATATCACAGCCACCAGGTACAGTATTTGGTTATTAAGCTGGTTGACCAATTAAAGCAAAATGAATGTGGCATTCACCAGGCACGTCCCGACGGTTTAAATTAAACCACCTCTCATTTATCGCTAAAAAAAAATTCAACATTTCTTGCACATGCAACCAATCTCAGTTCGACTGTTTGTGTCAAATATTTGTATAATATACTTATAAAGCTGCCCAGAGTTTTACCTTTAATGAAATTACTGAGAAAGTTGTTGCTCTCATCCACAACTAAATCTAAATTTATCCATTTTGAATAAATTTGACTTCTTTCATGGTTAGATATCCTTCTTACTCTGTTTATATCTTTATCTATGCCCATCTTTCCATTGTACACTTCAGTCATGTCTCCCGTCATTATATCTTTCAAGAAAGTGCAGGTCATTTTATCTTCATACGAGAGAGTCCTTATAGACTGGATTAATCTGATCGACCTTCTCTGTATGATCTTCGATGCATTTATATCCATTCATTAGAAAGGAGACTAGAACTGAGCTGCATGATCTAGGAGAGATCTTACTAATGATGTATAGAGCTGTAGTGTAACATACGGGAGAAATGGAGGGGAAGAGAGAGAGAGAGAGAGGGTTGGAAAGAGAGATAGAGAGAGTTGGAAGGAGAGATAGAGCGGGTTGGAAGGAGAGATAGAGAGGGTTGGAGAGTGGGAGATAGGGAGTTGGAAGGAGAGATAGATAAAGAGAGAGATAGGGTTGGAGGGAGAGAGGGAAAGAGAGAGGGAGAGATTGAGGGGTGGAGAGATAGAGAGAGGGAGGAAGGGAGGGGTAGAGGGAGAGAGAGAGGGATGGGTGGAGGATGAGAGGGAAGGGTGGAAGGAGAGATGGAAGGAGGGGTGGAGGGAGAGAGGGAAGGATGGAGAGAGAGAGAGAGGGAGAGGTGGAGGGAGAGAGGGAAGGATGGAGAGAGAGAGGAAGGGGTGGAGGGAGAGAGGGAAGGATGGAGGGAGAGAGGAAAGGATAGAGGGAGAGAGGGAGGGATGGAGGGAGAGAGGGAAGGATGGAGGGAGAGAGGGAGGGGTTGAGGGAGAGAGGGAGGGATGGAGGGAGAGAGGGAAGGATGGAGAGAGGGGTGGAGGGAGAGAGGGAATGATGGAGGGAGAGAGGGAGGGGTGGAGGGAGAGAAGGAGGGTTGGAGGGAGAGAGGGAAGGATGGAGGGAGAGAGGGAGGGATGGAGGGAGAGAGGGAAGGATGGAGGGAGAGAGGGAGTGGTTGAGGGAGAGAGGGAGAGGAGGGAGAAAGGGCGTCTTCCAGTCAATTTCACGTGCATATGATGGAGGATCTAAATGGCATGGCAAATACACCATTCAACAGAAAAGGAAATCGATGAAGGACACGAACTTTAATGGAGAGTTGCGCCATAATGACGCCGCGCTGGATGCTGAGAGACTCTGGGAGATCCTGCTGGATGCTGAGAGACTCTGGGAGATCCTGTTGGATGCTGAGAGACTCTGGGAGATCCTGCTGGATGCTGAGAGACTCTGGGAGATCCTGTTGGATGCTGAGAGACTCTGGGAGATCCTGCTGGATGCTGAGAGACTCTGGGAGATCCTGTTGGATGCTGAGAGACTCTGGAAGATCCTGCTGGATGCTGAGAGACTCTGGGAGATCCTGCTGGATGCTGAGAGACTCTGGGAGATCCTGCTGGTTGCTGGGAGACTCTGGGAGATCCTCTAAGAGATCTTGATGGATGCTGAGAGACTCTGGGAGATCCTGCTGGATGCTGAGAGACTTTGTGAGATTCTGCTGGATGCTGAGAGACTCTGGGAGATCCGTTCTAAAATGTCAAAATATGCATCCAGCAGAGATCCTGCTGGATGCTGAGAGACTCTGGGAGATCCTGCTGGATACTGAGAGACTCTGGGAGATCCTGCTGGATCTGCTGGGAGACTCTGGGGAGATCCTCTAGGAGATCTTCATAGATGCTGAGATACTCTGGGAGATCCTGCTGGATGCTGAGAGACTCTGGGAGATCCTGCTGGATGCTGAGAGACTCTGGGAGATCCTGCTGGATGTTGAGAGACTCTGGGAGATCCTGCTGGATGCTGAGAGACTCTGGGAGATCCTGCTGGATGCTGAGAGACTCTAGGAGATCCTGCTGGATGTTGAGAGACTCTGGGAGATCCTGCTGGATGTTGAGAGACTCTGGGAGATCCTGCTGGATGCTGAGATACTCTGGGAGATCCTGCTGGATGCTGAGAGACTCTGGGAGATCCTGCTGGATGCTGAGAGACTCTGAGAGATCCTGCTGGATGCTGAGAGACTCTGGGAGATCCTGCTGGATGCTGAGAGACTCTGGGAGATCCTGCTGGATGCTGAGAGACTCTGGGAGATCCTGCTGGATGCTGAGAGACTCTGGGAGATCCTGCTGGATGCTGAGAGACTCTGAGAGATCCTGCTGGATGTTGAGAGACTCTGGGAGATCTTGCTGGATGCTGAGAGACTCTGGGAGACCCTGCTGGATGATGAGAGACTCTAGGAGATCCTGCTGGATGCTGAGATACTCTGGGAGATCCTGCTGGATGCTGAGAGACTCTGGGAGATCCTGATGAATGCTGAGAGACTCTAGGAAATCCTGCTGGATTCTGAGAGACTCTAGAAGATCCTGATGGATGCTGAGAGACTCTAGCGACTCTTGTTCAGTGCTGATAGAGACTGATGATGCTGACGATCTTTGGAAAGTCTGCTGCACACGACGACGTTTTTCGGGGTCCTAAGTGGATGCAATAACGGTGGTCAGAAATCGTTCAACGGGGCTCCAAGTGGTCACAGCCGTTCAACGGGACTCCAAGTAGTTACAGAGCCGTTCAACGGAGCACCAAGTGGTCTCAGAGCCGTTCAACGGGGCTCCAAGTGAGTAATTTAACCATTCATCGAAGCTCAGATGAAACGGACACGTTCCTCAGGACTCAAAGTTGAGACAGAGACGTTCATCGTGGCACATAATCTATATATGGGCGTTCAACGAGACTCAAGATGAACAAGAGAATGTTCACGGAGGTGTTCAACGGGCTTCAACGGGTTATTGAACATTCATCTGTGCTTAAGTGGACATTTGGTTTTTTCTAACTTACCAAAGCTTAACTAAAAATATATATCTTGCAGTGAAAACGAGTCTAGATTTTGCTGAGGTTCCATTTTTTTATGTCGAGGTGATAACTCTATTTTAGCGAGTTCACGAATGATGGTTCTGCTTCAGGACTTCCATCCATCACAGAGACCAGACAATGAACACTTGTCACAGCGCCGATCCTTCTCTCTCTCTCTCTCTCTCTCTCTCTCTCTCTCTCTCTCTCTCTCTCTCTCTCTCTCTCTCTCTCTCTCTCTCTCTCAGAACTCAACTTGCTTTGCGATGTTAACGGTATGGACCATGCCAAGAAACGATTAGTTTTCTGTATTTGTGTGTGTCTGTGTGCTTATCTAATTGTGGCTGCAGGGGTCGAGTCATAGCTGCTGGCCTCGCCTCTTTACTGGTCGCCACTAGGTCCACTGTCTCCCTGCTCCATGAGCTTTATCATACCTCTTCTTAAAACTATGTATGGATCCTGCCTCCACTAAATCACTCTCCAGATTGTTCTACTTTCTGACAACTCTGTGACTGAAGAAATACTTTTTAACATCCCTGTGATCCATCTGAGTTTCCAACTTCCAGTAGGACAAACTCCTCAGCTCCGGGACTAGTCTTGTTGCAAACCTTTGCACTTTCTCTAATTTCTTGACGTGTTTGACGAGATGTGGGTTCCTTACTGGTGCTGCATACTCCAATGTGGGCCTGACGTACACGGTGTACAGTGTCGTGAATGACTCCTTACTTAGATATCGAAACGCTATTCTCAAGTTTGGCAGGTGTCCTTATGATGCAGCAGTTATTTGGTTGATGTTCGCCTCAGGAGATGTGCTAGATATATGTGAGTGAGTATGTACTCACCTAGTTGTGGTTGCAGGGGTCGATTCATAGCTCCTGGCCCCGCCTCTTCACTGGCCGCTACTGGGTCACTCTCCCTGCGTCATGAGCTTTATCATACCTCTGCTTAAAGCTATGTATTGAGCCTGCCTCGACTACATCGCTTCCTAAACTATTCCACTTCCCGACCACTCTGACTGAAGAAATACTTCCTAACATCTCTGTGATTCATCTGAGTCTTCAGCTTCCAACTGTGTCCCCTTGTTGCTGTGTCCCATCTCTGGAACATTCTGTCTCTGTCCACCTTGTCAATTCCTCTCAGTATCTTATATGTTGTTATCATATCCTCCCTATCTCTCCTGTCCTCCAGTGTCGTCAGGTCGTGTGTGTGTGTGTGTGTGTGTGTGTGCGTGTGCGTGTGCGTGTGTGTGTGTGTGTGTGTACTCACCTAGTTGTGGTTGCAGGTGTGTGTGTGTGTGTGTGTGTGTGTGTGTGAGTGTGTATTCACCTATTTATACTCACCTATTTGTGGTTGCAGGGGTAGAGTCACAGCTCCTGGCCCCGCCTCTTCGGTGATCGCTACTAGGTCCATTCTCTCCCTGCTCCATGAGCTATGTATTGATAGTTCCTCCACTACATCACTCTCCAGATTGTTCCACTTCCTGACAACTCTATGACTGAAGAAATACTTCCTAACATCCCTGTGACTTATCTGAGTCTTCAATTTTCATCTGTGATCCCTTGTTGTTGTATCCCATCTCTGAAACATTCTGTCCTATCCACCTTGTCAATTCCTCTCAGTAATTTACACGTCGTTATGATGTTCCCCTTATCTATCCTGTCCTCCAGTGTCGTCAAGTTGATTTCCCTTAACCTCTCCTCGAAGGGCATACCCCCTAGTTCCGGGACTAGTCTTGTTGACGTGCTTGACCAGGTGTGGGCTTCATATTGGTTCAGCATACTCTAATATGGGCCTGACATACACGGTGTACAGAGTCTTGAATGATTCCTTACTCAGGTGTCGAAATGCTACTCTTAGGTTTGCAAGGCGCCCATATGCTGCAGCAGCTATTTGGTTGATGTGCACCTCAAGAGATGTGCTCGGTATTATACTCACACCAAGATCCTTTTCCTTGAGTGAGATTTGCCCCCCTAGACTGTACTCCGTCTGCGGTCTTCTTTGCCCTTCCTCAATCTTCATTACTTTGCACTTGGTGGTGTTAAACTCTAAGAGCCAGTTGCTGGACCAGTCTTGCAGCCTGTCCAGAGCCCTTTGTAGTCCTACCTGGTCCTCATCAATTTGAATGAACCGTATCAGCTTCACATCGTCTGCAAATAGGGACAACTCCGAATCTATTCTTTCCATCATGTCATTCACATACCAGAAACAGCACTGGCACTAAGACTGACACCTGTGGAACCCCGCTCGTCACAGGCGCCCACTCTGACACCTCGTCACGTACCATCACTCGTTGTTTCCTTCCTGTCAGCTATTCTCTGATCCATTGCAGTGTCTTTCCTGTTATTCCTGCCTGCTCCTCTAGCTTTTGTACTAATCTCGTGTGTGTGTGTGTGTGTGTGTGTGTGTGTGTGTGTGTGTGTGTGTGTGTGATCTTCGCGTTCTTCGTCTCTTCCTTTACATACTATTACTTCTAAGTAACATTCAGGCTTAAAGCCACACTTGAAAATATGTCTTCCCCAAAGATGTTACTCTCCTACTTATACTGGCAGCTGAAGTCCACTTAAATATAAATTTGTCTTGACTTCCTTTAAAAATATGCAATGAATACGTATGAGTTCGCCTGAAATTTATACTAAATAGGTTTCTCGTATTCCTTAATATAAATTCAACCTAAACAAAGTTGATTTCCTCTTTAAAGCTCTAAAACAATTTTGAATTCACAATTATTAAGAAGCAAATATTTTTGACATCCTCTTTATTAAAAATACTCGGTTCGACGTCATCTCTAATATTAATTACTGCAAATATTCTGAATTTCCTTTTCAATATGAACTAAATATAGTTGACTTCTTCAATAAGTAATTTATGATTGGCTTCCTCTTTAGCATAAATTATTTTTATTATTTTTTTAAACTTATGTTCAATGTAAATTAATTATTTTCTCTCATGTTTACTCGTCTTTAATGCGATTGACGTTCTCGTTCATTTGTTACACTGGTGTGGCTTTATTTGTTTAATATTAATCAAATTTCTTCGTTACCAAGGGGTAAAGAGGCCTTGGTTTATCTTTTAATTAGTATGAATAGGCCTTGAATCCTCGTCCATTAGATCAGTGGATTCAATATCAATCAGTATATTATTCTGTGTTCTGTATAGGCTTGATTTTTTTTAAATTTTCCTTTGGGATAGCTCCCGTCTCTTTCTTTGTCCCAGTTTTATTCTCCACACACTCTTCTCTATTTGTTATTGTTTACTTCAATCTTATCTCCTCTCTCCTCTTCCAGCAGCTTCTTCTTGGCTCCAAATCTTCTTTTCTCATCCAGTTTCTCCACTCTCTCCCAAAAGCTTGTTTCCGCCCCTCCTTTCTCCCCTCACCCCTCTCCAGGCTCTTCACTCTCAAGTGTTTTCTCTATCCCAATATTTCCTCTCTCTCTCTCAAGAGTTCTCTGTATCCCTCTCTCACATCCTCTCCACTCTCAAGAGTCTCTATCCCTAGTTCTCTCCCAGCCTCTCCGCTCGCAGGAGTTCTATCCCTCGCTCTCTTCCAGCCCCTCCACTTTCCTCGGAGCCTCTCTCTCTCTCCCTCCATCGCTCTTCTTCCCCTCACCCTCCCCTCATAGGTCACGGCAGTGCATTAATAAAGAGAGTAAATGAAACAGCAAGGTCAATCTTCCTAATTATCCTGGGAAACAGACGAGCGCCATCCATCTGGGCTCGGCTACCACGGGACTGCATGCTGTAGGGGGAGGCTGGAAAGAGGATTTACTGCCTTGTACGGGAGAGGAGAAGAGAAGACGGCAGCGTAGGAGGGAGGGAAGGAGAGAGACAATTAAGGGATAAGAGGGATAGGGCGAGAGATATACGGAAGAGTTATGAGCGGGCCTGGACGTAGGGGTTTCTACTATGGAGAGAAGAGGCGGACCACAGAGAGAAGTGGACCATACATGGATGGGAAAGTTAATATCGGAGAGAAAAATAAGTGACCCACAAGGAGAAGAATAAGTAGAGCGCAGAAGATAGTGGAAGATATGATATGATAATGTAGGAGAGAAACGGCGTGTTGCATTTTTTATGTTGTTTCTTTTCTTTTCGTGTAGATTATTCTACTACTTAATGCCATCTAGTAGAGATGCCCGCTGGCCCCCTGAACATTAATTCTTCTCTTCTTTCCTTGGGGACCGAATGTTCTGCCGCATTAGTTTTCCCTTCCGCACCTGACTGGCACTGCTTTCTCTGTTTATACTTTCTGTAAAAGTTTTCCTTAGGACGTTAAAGTCCCCGAAGATGTAATGTACCTCGACTTCCACAAACCTACCTATATTTCAAAATATAGGTAGCAGTCTTTAAGGAAGCAGTGAATTTATTTTGAATGGCCAAATGTCTGTTGAAATTTGATTAATGGTCTCGGTTAGAAATTGGTTCTTGGGCAAATTTTGTTTTTTAATATAAACAAATAATTTAGAAATGAGGAACACAAAAGGAAAATCCGGTATCAAAGTCGGTGGACTTGACCTGCTAGAGGATATCAGAAGTGCTACAAGTCGTCGAGTGGAGACTCGATTACTACCTCCACCAAGTGCCAGATCAACCAGACTATGATGGGGGTAGCTGATTAGGCAACCACCAGAAGAAGAAAAACTGACCCCAGGCCGGTTCTCGGGAGTAGGAAGCTAGAGTCCGGTTACATGTATGTCACAGGAATAATGTCTTAGTATTCAGATAAAAACTAGACGGACTGTCGCATTTGTCAGAAGAGTTTGAAGTTTAATGTGGTCAAGTGAAAGAAAACACATTTTTAATTATAAAAACTAAAAAATGAGACTAACATGTACAGAGATTCACAGAGACAAAGGAAGAGAAAGACCTGTGACATTGTCATAAGCAATTACCTAAACTATTCCAAACATTGTTACACTGCTAGAAGCAAAGCAAACATAATACTTAACTTCAGAGCAAGAAATTTTAAGTACGAAACAATAATACGTTTACATTGTGCAATGGTCTTGTTTGATCTCCTCCATGAACGTTCTCTCCAGACACTGATCTCCCAATTACACTAAAAACCACAGCAAACCTAAATGAATGATACCAAGAACACCGACGCCCATTCCGTCTTCATGGAATACAATTGTATGAAGAAAGACTTAAATTCCTTGACTTGGTCTTATTCAGAGAGCAAAGTCTAACATGTGACCTCAATGGAACCTTCAAGTTACTAAAAAAAAAGGACAGACAATCATGAAGATCTTTTTAAAGTTAAAGGATATATATATATATATATATATATATATATATATATATATATATATATACACTACATGAAACAATGAAATGAAAATCTGTTGAAAGCAGTTTAACATGAAGGTGACAGGTGGCCTGGTCGCTAAAGCTCTCGCTTCACACGGCGAGGGTCTGCGTTCGATTTCCGGTTGTCTGTGTTCACCCATCAGTAAAATGGGTACCTATGAGTTAGTGGACTGGTGTGGGTCGCGTCCTGGGACAAGGACCTAATTTGCCCGAAATGCTCTGCATAACTAGCGGTTTTCTATACAGATGTCAGCTAGGCGTGTATGCCTTGTACATGTACTTGTAGTAAATAAAGATATTATTATTATTATTATTATTATTATTATTATTATTATTATTATTATTATTATTATTATTATTATTATTATTATTTTGTTATAAGAACTTTATAGAAGAGTTTCTTGAGCACTGGAATTGTCTCCTCTTAGAAGTTGTTACCACCAAATCAATTTACCCAATTAGATGCGCACTTTGCAATTCTTCTCTCTCTCTCTTTCTCTCTCTCTCTCTCTCTCTCTCTCTCTATCTATCTATCTATCTATCTATCTATCTATCTATCTATCTATCTATCTCCCTGACTCATGATGTCACCCACAAAGTAAGTCGTGTGTACAATGATCCATCACCCGCCGGGCTCCTACACTCGTCAAAGTCAGCATTATACAGCAGGGGAAGACAATGAACCCACCACAGGAGGGGCGTCACCCCAGTCACCACGTTAATATGGTGAAGGGGAGGAGGCAGAGATAGGGAAAGAGTTGGAGGGAGAAACAAAGGAAGGGAAGGAGAGACGAAGGAAAGGGAGAGACAGGGAAGGGAGGGCGGTGAAGGGTACTCAAGGCCCTGCCCTACACAAACATATATATGCTCATGTAAAGACTCACATACACACGTATACTCATTCGCACACACACTTCCTTACATATAAAAAGTACAAAAGTTTGTAACGAAACTAGTCCCAGAGCTGAGAGGTATACATTATGAGAAGAGGTTAGAGGAGATAAAGCTGACGACAGTAGAGGACAGAAGGACGAGAGGTGATATGATTACGACGTACTAAATACTGAGAGGAACAGGCAGAGTAGACAAGGAGAGTCTGATAGAGAAGCGGGTCTCCGGTACACGGGTTCACAGCTGGAAGTTAAATGCATAGATCAGTCATATGGATGTTAGGAAATGCTTCTTTAGTTTTAAAGTGACCAGGAAGTGGAGCCTAGACAGCGAAGTGGTTGAGGCAGAAAACATACATAGCTTAAAGAGTAGGCATGATATGGTTCACACAGTCAGGAGAGTGTGAACCCAGTAGGGGCCAGCAAAGAAGCAAGACCAGGAGCTGCATTAACAATTAGGTGAGTACGATCAGGTGTTTACACGCCTCTACACTTACGCACACACACACACACACACACACACACACCCTACATTCAGTGTATAGACATAAGTGCATGTGTTGGTGTTTGGTTCGGTCCCCAGCAGTCGTCTGTGTCCAGGGTTGCCTGCGAGGTCTAGCGACGGTGGGGAAGAGACAGGGTAGATAGGCACCTCAGCAGATGGCCCATTCCACCTTCTTTATAGCCATCTTGCCCATCCGCCTGAAGCTGCTCTCATTGATTCACCCATAACTCCTCTCTCTTTACGATGGTATTGATTCTTTGATGAACATCCCCCACTCGTGCACTTATTCTTAATTGGATTTTATCCTGGGTTGTTTATAATTATTTATCGCTTGTGTTTTGAGCAAGAGAGTTGGAAATGACTCTATTTTAGGAGAGAGCAGAGCTCTGGCGCTGGCTTAATGACTGTTTCGTCCGCTTTACGAGCAGTCGGCGTCGTCCAGGCTTGAGATACTGGCCAGTAGCCACGCTTCCCCATTGGCCGAGAAGCCGTTGGTGCCGCAGTAATTGGTCATGTGTGCAGATTTGTGAAGTCTAACCCACTTATCGCCCGGCGGGTTCCTCTTGTTAATGCATGTTATTTCATTTTTGCTGATCTTGTTGGCGAGTAAATGATAGGGAGGCATGACGGCCCACTACTCAAGGACAAAGCTTGTTGGGGAGCGTGCAAGTTGAACTGGACTCTGGTGTGTGGAGAACTAGAGCAGTGAAACAACGACGCTGTGATGTGTGGAGAACTAGAGCAGTGAGAGAACGACGCTGTGGTGTGTGGAGAACTAGAGCAGTGAGAGAACGACGCTGTGGTGTGTGGAAAACTAGGGTCTTGTGGGAGAAGGACCCTTTTGGTGACTACCTAAGGTCGTAGGAAATTAACCATTCAGTGTGACAAAGTAGCGTCATGTGAGAACGACCTTTCGTTTGTAAGTAACTACTGCCCTATGGGAGAACGATCCTTGAGAGTATAGCGAACTCTAGAGAACAAAAACCCTTTAACGTTTGGCAAAATAGCGTATTGTAGACAGTCTACAGCGTAATTATTTTTATTATTATACAAAAACAGGAGTGCTAAGCTCATGGGCTCTAGAACGTATCCTACGTGATGATTTACAGGGTGACCCAAAAGTCTAAAGACAGGAAATTTGACTAATATTCTGTTTTTTTTTCCCCCAGTTACCGGAGTTACTGCATTGTGTTCATGTGAATCTTGCAAAGCGCGTTGAACTTTGCATCATTAAAACTGTATAATTATTACAAAAATGCAATTTCGCCTATGTGTCCAGACTTTTGGGTCACCCTGTATACCCCACACACTCTCCTACGTCTCTCGTCAGTAACTAAAGAGGGTCCCCGGAGAGTGCACTCTCCTCGCCCTCACTATTTCAATACAAAAAAATTGTCTAGGATACTCGTGGGTAACTTGATAGGTCTCCAGGGCAGCAGTTTCTGCTACAAGTGGGGCACAGTTCGTAAGGAGTTTCCTATACGCCGTAAAGGGTGGTAAGTAGCACGTAAACGCGCTCTTAACGCACAAGTGGGCCGTTACCTGCGTGTTTCATGGCTGCCAGCATTAGTGTATTGCTCGTCGTGGCCGCTGCAGGTCATCCATGTCCACAGGTCGTTCACCCCCCCCTCTCCCACATCTTCTGTGGGGGATGCTGCCGCTACCTGTGACCAAGTAGCGGCAGCATTCCCACCAATACCGTAATTTCCATCATCATCACCATCTTCATCATCATTTTCATGTCATGGGACACTTGCCCTGGCCAGCAGCTCCCAGCAGTC
>WNWK01000386.1:197500-222500 GCA_009830355.1 Cherax destructor
TTTGCTGTCGTCAGAAAAGTGTCTCTTAACACAGATGATGAACCATTAACTGGTTAAGCAGCCGCTGGCCTACCTTAACTACGTTTTGAAATTCAGAAGATGACTACAGAGAAGTAAATTCTTAGATTCATTTCTGTAATCTTAGATTTACTTTTATGTTGTCTTAGATTCACTTCTCTGTAGTCTTAGATTCATTTCTCTGTAGTCTTAAATTCACTTTTCTGTGTCTTCTTAACTTGCCGCCTCATTAACTCCCTCCTAGCCTTTTTTTTTTTTTAAACTGCGCATAGATCTTGTATCTATGACCTGTTTATTTCCACTTCGTCATCCCGCGAAGGCTGAAAAAATGCTTTATGGGATTCCTGTCACTCATTTGTGTTTTTAACTTTGAACTGTGGCCTCGTGTACCTCTTTTTCTCCTCTTGAGCAGTTTGTCTTGTCCATCTATCAAATCTCACGAGCGTTTTGTATGTCGTTATCATTTCTTCCCCGGTTCTGTTATCTTCAAATGTCATTGGTTCAGTTCCTTTAGTCTCTCTTCGTAGTTCATTTTCCTTAGATCCATTGCACTGTCTAACAGGCGTGGGTTTACTACAGGTTCTGTATACTCAAAGATGGGCCTCACATACCGTTAAATCAAGAGGTTTACCTGGAGTGAATGATTCTTTGATAACATTCCTGAACGCTAATCTTAGATTTGCCAAACCTGCATCCGCTGCAGAGGTTATGTTGATGATATGCTCCAGGTTCTCCTTGAGTGAACTTTTCAGCATCTGTCTACTGAGTTTATATCCAGCTTCCGCTCCTCTTTTCCCCCAGTCTGTTTTTATTGGTAGAATTACTGAGACAAAGTAACAATAATAATAATAATTTTCCTTATGTTGTATATATGGGTGAGGTTCCGTCAACAAATTTTGTTGAGAATAAGAAAAAGTTTTGGAATGAGAATAATAAGTCGAGAATCCCAAAGGAACGAACGGATTAAAAATGAAGAGAGGAGTTATTAGATGGGGAGATGGAGGGAATATTTTGAAGAGCTGTTAAATGTTGATGGAGAGAGGGATGCAGTGATTTCATGCATTGGCCAGGGAGGTATAACATCTTTTAGGAGTGAGGAAGAGCCAGATGTGAATGTGGGGAGGTACGTGAGGCTGTGGATAAAATGAAAGGTGTTAAATCAGATGAAATTGGTAGGATAAAATTAGAAATGTTAAAAGCAGGTGGGGATATATTTTTGGAATGGTTGATGCTTTTGTTCAATGATGTATGAAAGGGATGAAGGTACCTAGGAATTGGCAGAGCATGCATAGTTCTTTTGTTTAAAGACAAAGTGGACAAAAGGATTTGCAAGAATTATAGGGAAATAAACCTGCTGAGTATACCTGGTAAGGTGTATGGTAGAGTTATTATTGAAAGAATTAAGAATAAGACGGATCGCAGATGAACAAGGTTTTAGGAAGGGTAGGGGATGTGTAGACCAAGTGTTTACAATGAAGCATATAAGTGAACAATATTTAGATAAGGGAATGGAAGATTTCGTTGCATTTATGGAATTTGAACAGGCATATGACAGAGTGGGTAGGAGAACAATATGGCAGATGTTGCAAGTGTATGGAATAGGTGATAGGTTACTGAAAGCAGTTAAGATTTGTTATGACGATAGTGAGGCTTAGGTTAGGGAATGTAGGAAAGAGGGAGATTATTTTCCATTAAAAGTAGGCCTTAGACAGGGATGTGTGATGCCACCATGGTTGTTTAAGATACTTACGGATGGAGGAGTAAAAGAATTGAATGTTAGGGATCAAAAGTTGGAATTGTCTCAGTTTCTTTTTTGCCGATTGCACGGTGCCTTTGGGAGTTTCTGAAGAGAAGTTGCAAAGGTTTGTGGACGAATTTGGAAGGGAAAGTAAAAGAAGGAAATTCTAAATAAAGATTGGAAAGATCAAGGTGACAAGGGTAACAAAATAATTTAATGAAAGACTGGATATTTGATTGGTAGGAGGGAGCATGGAGGAAGAGAAAGTGTTTAGTTATTTTGGAGTAGACTTGTCTGTGGATGGGTCTGTGAAAGACGAGGTGAACCATAGAACTGACGAGGAGAAAAAGGTGGATGCTGCATTGAGGCACCTGTGGAGACAAAGAACGTTATCTATGGAGCCAAAAAAGGGAAATGTATCAGAGTATATTGGCATCAACACTCTTATATAGGCGTGAAACATGGATTGTTAATGTTGCAGGGAAGAGAATACTGGAGGCAGTGGAGTTGTCGTGTTTGAGGGAAATGTGTGGTGTGAATATTATGCACAGAATTCTTAGTTTGGAATCTCGAAGGAGGTGCGGGGTTACTAAAAGTATTATTCAGATGGTTGAAGAGGGGTTGTTGAGGTGGTTTGGGCAAAGTGGGGGTAAAGAAGTTTTGTATGCGAATTGCTTGGAGAGAGTGTTAGTATGCATGTTAGATAAGAGTGGAGGCAGGTGACTTGATGTACTCTTGGAATGTGAACAAAGTAACATTTATGAAGGGATTAAGGGAAACCGGTTAGCCAGACTTGAGTTCTGAAGAAGTGGTGGGGATGTTACAGTTTGGAGGGGCATCTGAACTGTAGCGTCGGCGCGCCTCTGGCATGACGGTGATGGAGTGAGTGACGGTGAAGTTTTTTCTTTTCTTTTTTTTCTTCTTGGGAAACCCTTCGTCGATGGACGACTGCCGTTGTGTTGAAAAAAAAGTTGTACAGACATATAATTGACCTGAACGAAATAAAGATTTATTCAAACTCAAACCCTAACAGAACTCTGCCTCAAAGTACACAGTACTTACACCACACAGCCAGACCCCAGATAAGTATGGGTGCCCGGCATATGCCAGGTATTGCTTCCCATACCACGCAGTACCAGGCTTGTGTTCAAGTTATTTCTTCTCGTCCTGCTGCATCCATTGCTCCACAAGAGATTTTTAGAATGCTTAACAATTTTCAAACGAAACAAATTATTCGCAAAACATAATCTCAGACCAGAGCAGGAATCGAACCTGCGTACGCTGCGTCTAGTCCTCCTCTGACATGAAATTATGTCTATAAATATTTTTGCTCGTCTGCGATTTATTAAGCATTCTAAAAATCTCTTGTGGATTATTGGATGCTGCAGGATGAGATAATATAAGTTGAACATAAATAAAGCTAATGGTGCGGGGTATGGAAAACCTCTTAGCGTCTGCTGGGCACTCATATTTATCTGGGATCTGGGTGTGGTATTAGTCTTGTGTAATTTGATGCAGAGTGTGCAGGTTCGAGTCCTGCTCTGGCCTGAGATTGTGTACGTAAATAATTTCGTTCGTGTGGTAGTATCCTGGCTTACATAAAGAGGAGTTATAATCCGCATAGTTTATTCAGTATTGAAATATATGTTTGGAACAAAATAGGCTTATTTTTTTATGTGACACTCTAGGCGTAGTGCTTTCGCCTTTGATGTCATAGAGTGAGCTGGCGCCGTACTGGCAGGAGCTGACGCTCGAAAAATATAATAATAATAATAATAATAATAATAATAAATAATAATAATAATAATAATAATAATAATAATAATAATTTATACAAATTTAATATTTATTTAATAATTTTGAGTCATTGATATAATAATTTTTTATTTGTAATATGTGTTCACATAAAATTGCATTTAACACAACACTTACTTTGTGCCGCCAGAGTGGTCATTGATTGTGCACCCGCATCGTAGTCTGTCAGCGGCAGCAAACAAAAAAAAAAAAAAAAAAAAAAAGATAACATGTGAGCGGACGCTCAAAAAAAAAAAAAAAAAAAAAAGAGATAACAGATGTTGCAATGGGTCTTTGTCAGACCCCAGTGGGCATAGTTGCTACCATCACTGCGATATTATAGTCATTTCATATATTATAATCTCATAGGCAATCATCTACTCAACTCAACACGTAAATACAATCTTAAAAGCCTCATCATTACCACCACAATCGTCGGTCGCCATTTTTGCTTACACTCTCCTCAGATAACGAGTTCATTCATCTAGCCACTGCAAAGTGTGGATATAATTTTTAAATTTCCAGAAATCTGATCATTAACAAAGATGTGATTTGCCATTTTTTTGTCTGTCTTGTTTACATGTGTATGTCAGTGGGTGGATATCTGAACACTAAAATATAATTTACTGCTTTACATATCATGTGATTGACATCTTAATACGTGATGAAAATGGCTTTGAAAACCGTCAAGTTGTCCTCATTCTTCAACATCTGGGCATAAACCGAGCTGTTATAGATTCAGCCTAACCTTAGTATAGTAGTAAAAACGTTTTGTAACTTTCTAGACAGACACGTTTCACTTGACACATTTCATGTTGAGCAACAATAGATGGGCCAGTTCCTGTTTGTTCTCCTCTACTTCAAACTTGGTTACATGTAGGTAGAGCTCGCTAGTGGAAGTAGATCAGGCCCATAAGGTAATAACGAACACAGGTAGGAAATTCAAGGCCTGTTGCACCTGGCAATAATCAAAGAACAACCTGGCGATAAAAGACAAAGCAAATTAGCACAGACGGGGTAGTGTCTTCTTTACCCGTATATTTCTTCACCACTGTGTACAGTATTTACATAGTTAAATGAGCAGTATAACGATAAAACAAAGCAGAGAGCCACACATAAGAGCAGGTTACACTTCAGAATACAAGAGCGAGTGAGTTGTTCAGACCAGCTTAAGAGTCTGACTCACAGACATGCAGATAGACACAAACATCACCACCTTGGCTGACGAGGCACCTTTCACGCTATTAGTTGACTGAAATATACAATTAATACAGCAGTTGGGCCCCAGAACTGTTATATAATGAACAGTTGACTGGTCAAGAGCGCATGCCAATGAGTGGGTGATGTTAGACGAAAAAATCGTAACGTACTAGACGCACGTCACAGGTTACTTAACTGTGGGTGTATTAGGTAAATTATCTATGAAAGAGTCGCTGCTGCTTTTAGTTAACCCGATCCTGTAGTTACTGTGGAAAGCTCTACTCCTGCTCCAGTTATGGACAGAGATTTAGCTATAATGTTGTACATAAAGCATAAAGTTCTGTAAAAAGGACACAAGTGCAATTAATGTGACATTTTACTGTGGCAACGTTTTGCTCTCCAGGAAATCCTGTAGAGCGAAACGTTGCCACAATAAAATGTCACATTAGATGCACTTGTGTCCTTTTACGTAACATATTGTCGGTAATTCTACCAACATTATTACAAGCATAAAGTTGTAGTAACTTTGCCAAGACAAAGACAATTATATCTCAACAGGACGAAGCAGCTAAGACTTACACCCTCCATAGGAAGGTGTAAGTCAGGTCACGACCCAATAACAGTGTGTTACATTCCCTGTGTTTCATGTCAAGTCCTACGTAATATAATGAACGCTGCAAATCTCGGCAACTTTTGCAGAAATAAATATTTTGACCCCGTGATTGAGTATTCAATAGCAATAAAATTAAAAAAAGATCTCCATTACATTCGCTATATTATATTCAATTGTAGGAACGTTAACGAGATTTCCGCAACAAAAAATTGTGAATAATATCCAAAATATGAATCAATAAATACAAGGGGAGATTTAATTTGCTCACTTTATGATGGTAATCATTATCTACCAGGGGAAGTAAAATATAGAAACATATGAAAGTGATAAATAAAAGTGGTGAACAGAGAGCGGAAATAAAATTAATGGTAAAGAGAGGAGAGGGAAATGTTAACAATGACGATTATCACCGTTGTTATTAGTGACATTTGTTAAGGAATTGATGTTCTGAGATGAGAGAGACAGACAGACAGACAGATAATATATATCGGAAAAGCCGTAGTGTTACAGATATATAACTGTGACACAAGAATGCTATGTATGTATTATGTATAAATTACTCTCCATTTGCTGTGTGTCTGTATTTGGTGTGTATACCTGTATCTTTATTTGATATGTTTTCGTGTATCAACATGTTATGTGTGTACGTATGGGTTTCATGTATGCAAGTGTATCTATCTGTATATCTATATTTCATGTGTATACGTATATTAGAATTTCACGTGTGTGCGTATATCTTTACTTCATATGAGTACGTATACCTGTATTTCATGAGTGTACAACTATCAGTATTCAGTGTCATGAATTTTCCCAATTGCAGTGTTTGGTCACTCATTTTTCACGATGTGTTCACCAGCTTTTAATCCATTACTGATGTATTTTTTCTGATGATTGATCATATCTAAATTGAAATATTGGTTTGAGCAATAATTTTTCATCCAGTTTTCATATATATATATATATATATATATATATATATATATATATATATATATATATATATATATATATATATATATATAGGATGAGGTCCACCTCAGGTGTACATTGTGGGATCCATAGCCTCGGAGAAGTGGATAAAAAGGCTTCAAGGAAGAATATTTAGATTTCTTTCTGACGCCATTTGAATATTCCACTTCCCCTACCACCCCATCTTTTGGATGTCTATAAACTTTATTTCAAGACAAAATATATTGACAAAATACATTGACAGGAATACAATAGGGAGTAAAACAACATAGACAACTCAGAGCTACATGTCAAATACTTCGTCCAGCTCCCCGGCAGTGGGCCGCGTGCCCAGAATGCTGCAGGCATTTCCCCTCTGGATCGCAACACTGAGTCTGAGAAGGAGGAAGCTGGTCGCCCTGTGGTCCTTGGTTTCTATGATGACTTTTCACCCAGCTCTTTGAGAAACTTTAGAGCACACTTGCCCCATGCTCCAATTGTCTCCGACCCTATTGGGATGAAGTTATAGCAAGGGGGAAGGCCTTCATATTTGAGAGTCTTCTGGGTCTCCCTGTGGCTGGCAGCTCCACCCCTTCAGCTATGGAGTATGGCAAGTTATATATATATATATATATATATATATATATATATATATATATATATATATATAGTATATATATATATATATATATTCAACACGTCGACTGTTTCCACCGGGGGTGGCCAAGAAAAACAATTCTTCTTTATATTTAGTATTATACGAGAAGGGTTATGAGCCCGTTGCTCGCCTGGCCATGGTTAGTCGCCTCATACGACTCTATGGTGTGAAGATTTCATTGCCGCATAGGAAAGGAAATAATCAACATGAATGTAAATGCGAGAAGGTGGAGAAATACTCGATAAAATTAGTGGACGGGAGGGGTCCCTGAAGTTGGAGAGTAAAGGAAGTTTTGTTGCAGCTTACTTACAAGCATGTTGAGTATTTGATAGAGAGTGAATGGAGGCATATGGTATATATAATAATTATGATGTTACTGTTGGAAGTTGTGATGCAATAGTAACAAATTGTATTTCGAATGAGGAATTCGAGGAAAAAATGTTCTGGTTCAGTGTTCTCTTGGCTGTCGACCGACATGCGAACGGCTCGGTCACGTCCTCATTAACTCACATTCTGTAAACATCTGTTGAGCTTTTTTGTGCATCTTATCAACTTTTTTATTTTGCTGTTTGGCAATTTTTTATTGTGAGATAAGGATAAAGAAATGAAAGCAGAAGAAAAAAAAAAAAAAAAAAATATATATATATATATATATATATATATATATATATATATATATATATATATATATATATATATTTCAACACGTCGACTGTTTCCCACCGAGGCGGGTGGCCCAAAAAGAAAAACGAAAGTTTCTTCTTTTATATTTAGTAATATATACACGAGAAGGGGTTACTAGCCCCTTGCTCCCGGCATTTTAGTCGCCTCTTACGACTTGCATGGCTTACGGAGGAAGAATTCTCTTCCACTTCCCCATAGAGATAAGAGGAAATAAGAACAAGAACTAGTAAGAAAATACGTAGAAGAAAACCCAGAGGGGTGTGTATATATATGCTTGTACATGAATGTGTAGTGTGACCTAAGTGTAAGTAGAAGTAGCAAGACGTACCTGAAATCTTGCATGTTTATGAGACAGAAAAAAGACACCAGAAATCCTACCATCATGTAAAACAATTACAGGGTTTCGTTTTACACTCACTTGGCAGGACGGTAGTACCCCCCTGGGTGGTTGCTGTCTACCAATCTACTACCTATATATATATATGTATATATATATATATATATATATATATATATATATATATATATATATATATATATATATATATATATATAATGTATTTACAGTGGAAGTTGTCGACTGCCTCACTTGTCGAACAAATCTGTTTTCGAATGAGGAATTCGAGAAAAAAATGTTCTGGTTTTCGTATGTTCTCTTGGCTGTCGACCGACATCGCGAACGGCTCGGGTCACGTCCTCATTAACTCACATTCTGTAAACATCTGTTGAGCTTTTGTTGTGCATCTTATCAACTTTTTTTTATTTTGCTGTTTTGGTGCAATTTTTTTATTGTGAGATAAGGATAAAGAAATGAAAGCAGAAGAAGATTTGCTATATCAACTTGATACAGCAAATGTTTTTGGTAATTCAAAGTCTACCATTAGCATGATACTTGGCCAAAGGGAAAACATTAAAACAGCTGACCTTGCAAAAGGCACGAAAGTGATATCAAAGCAAAGGTCACAAATTACTGAGGAAGTTGAAAAACTCTTGTTGATGTGAATAAACGAAAAACAGTTACACGATGACAGTGTTTCAGAGGTCATTATTTATGAAAAAGCGAGGCAGTTGCATGACCTGAAAAAAAAAAAAACGAAACAAGTGCTGAAACTCAATCCTTCAAGGCTAGTAGGGGTTGATTTGATAATTTTAAGAAAAAAAGTGGCATTCATATGTGGCTAGGCATGGGTAGGCTGCCAGTGTTGACAAAATGGCTGTTGAAAAGTTTGTTACTGAATGCCAAGAGTACGTAGAGGCTGAGGGATTTCTCCCCAACAAGAGTTTAATTGTAACGAGACAGGTCTCTTCTGGAAGAAAATATCCAAGAGGACTTACATAACTGAAGAAGAAAAGTCAGTGCCAGGAAAGACAGGTTCACTCTGTTACTGTGTGGTAATGCAAGTGGGGACTTCAAATTGAAGCCCTTACTTGTTTATCATTGCGAAAATCCACGAGTTTTTAAAAAAAACAATGTTATGAAAAACAAACTGGCTGTAATGTGGAGGGCCAACATGAAAGCTTGGGTAACAAGACAATTTTTTATGGAGTGGGTTCATTAGGTCTTTGTTCCCACTGTCCAAAAATACCTCATTAAAAAACAATTGCCACCCAGGGCCCTTTTACTTAAGGATAATGCTCCTGCTCACCCTCCAATCTTGAAAAACGAGTTGCTGGAGGAGTTCAGATTTATAACTGTGAAGTTCTTGCCTCCTAACACCACTCCTCTCATCCAGCACATGGACCAGCAGGTCATTTCTAACCTCAAGAAACTCTACACCAAAACACTTTTTGAAAGGTTCTTTGAAATTACTTCAGAAACAAATTTAACCCTCAGGGAGTTCTAGAAGAACCATTTCAATATCCTCACCTGCTTGAAGCTTATAGACAAAGCCTGGGGAAATGTGTCTTCCAGGACCATGCATTCAGCATGGAAGAAATTGTCCTGACTTTGTGGCTGCCAGGGATTTTGAAGGCTTTGAAGATGGACCTGAGCCGCTATAGGATATTTGTCCCTGGGGAAGACCTTGGGCCTAGAGATGCCTGAAGATGATGTGAAGGAGCATAGAACTGAACTCACCAAGAATTTGTAGACCTTCAGAAGGAGCAGCAACAGATTGCAGTGGAGGAGCTGTCATCAGAGGAAGAGGAGGGAAGGGGGGATGTGTCCATTGCACTTGTCAAAAAAATGTGTGCTAAATGGCGTGAAGTGCAGGACTTTGCTGAGAAATACCGTCCAGACAAAGCAGTGGTCATCCGTCTCTCTAACATCTACAATGACAGTGTAATGTCTCAATTTAGACAAGTGTTAAAACGGAGCCTGAAACAAACCTCACTGGACAGGTTTTTAGTGAGACAAAGAACCAGTGAGCCAGAACAAGGTGTTAGTGGTGAAAAGAGACAAAGATGAGAAACAATACCAGAAGGACAGTTGCCTGACATATTAATAGAAGGTGACTCTCCCTCGAAGCAGTAACATTCCCCCTCCTCTCCTCCACCTCCTGCAGTAACATTCCCCCTCCTCTCCTCCACCTCCTGCAGTAACATCCCCCTCCTCTCCTCCACCTCCTGCAGTAACATCCCCCCTCCTCTCCTCCACCTCCTGCTTCCAGTATCCCATTAGGTCTCCTCTGACAGGTTAAATTTTCATCTACTATACATTATTTCAGTTAAAGTTTCTTTTAGTACTCATTTTTTAGTTTTATGTAATAGTACATTTTTAATGAATTATTATATTGTCATTTGGGGTCTGGAACGGATTAATTATATTTACATTATTCTTTACGGGAAAAATTGCTTTGGTTGTCGTCCATTTTTGTTTTGAATCTACATCTGGAACGAATTAAATTCGACAACCGAGGTTCTACTGCAAATATATCTTGCCGATTAAACTGAACCAGTGAGTCTGGCTTATTCGTTATGGGGTGTGCCCTGCTGAATTAGCAGAATGAAAATCTATTTTTGTCGTAAATAAGCGGAAATCAGTCTGAACATAATGAAAAATATGTGTATCAATTATATTAAATACATTTAAATTGATCTATGCTATACATAGCAGAATTTAGATAAAAACAATACGCTAGTTTAAGTTAGGTTAGGAGAGGTTTCTAAATTAAGTTTCTTCCAAAAATAAAACATATTGTATCAGTGTCAATGAAAAAATATATCTATCAATCTGTATAAAAAATGAAAGCAATTTTAACGGAGTTCTGCTATTCGGCAAATTCAAGTTATTACGAACGACATATATATATATATATATACATATGTATATAAGTTAGGTTAGGAGAGGTTTCTAAATTAAGTTTCTTCCAAAAATAAAACATATTGTATCAGTGTCAATGAAAAAAATATATATCTATCAATCTGTAAAAAAAAAAAAAATGAGAAAGCCCAATTTTTAACGGAGTTCTGCCTATTCGGCAAATTCAAGTTATTACGAACGACATATATATATATATATATACATATGTATATATATATATATATATATATATATATATATATATATATATATATATATATATATATATATATATATATATATTGTGCTGAATAGGTAAAACTGGTCAGTTAACAAGAACTCGATTAAAATTAAGTCCTTTTTAAAATTTTCTGTTATACGTTAAAATATATATATTTTTAATTTATGTTAATGTAAAAATTAATAATTTTGTACCAAAATAATCTTAGAAAACTTACCTAACCTTATTATAACAAGCGCAATTTAATTAAGCCTAATCCAACTAAATAAATTTTCGCTTGCCTTATTCAGCAAGAAATCGCAAGTTTTACTTATTCGGCACGATATATATATATATATATATATATATATATATATATATATATATATATATATATATATATATATATATATATATTTGTGTGAGTGTGTGTGTGTGTGTGTGTGTGTGTGTATATGTGTGTGTGTGTGTGTGTGTGTGTGTGTGTGTTTTGTTATATAAATTACGTATATCAAAATATATAGAAACATAAATCTACAGAACATGGAAATCTGCTGAGAAATCACGGGCGAGCGTTCCCCTGGTGGCCTGTCTCCCCCTGTCAACTTGGTTACAAATTTGATTTCGTTGTGACTAGTGACCTGTCAGCGGTATTGACATCCACGCCGCTCCTCCTGACGCCCGTCCCCAACCCCGCGCCACGTATGCAGATTTCACATGTCCGAATATTTCGATTCTGGGGGCTCTAACGAAGTGTCAAAAATGTCAAGCCGTGTTGGTCGTCTTTATGTGTGTGTGTGTGTGTGTGTGTGTGTGTGTGTGTGTGTGTGTGTGTGTGTGTGTGTGTGTGTGTGTTGTGTGTGTGTGCGTGTGTATGTGTGTGTGCTTTTGTTATGAACGGTGAAGAACAACTCAGTGCAATCGTCGTTTCCTCATGACACTTATGTGGTCGTTTCCTCATGACACTTATGTGGTCGTTTCCTCATGACACTTATGTGGAAGACATCCACAAAAAAAACCACAATTTTTATAGATTCATGAGAAGGTAACATTTGCACCAAGAAAGATTTGAGTCATATGTTAAAACTCTGGGTGAAGTACTATGCTTAAACTCTACGTGGGAACTGAACGAACAGGTTAGTGGAATTCAAATTTGCATTGTGTGCGTCAAATGCATAATCATTTACATGCTGCAGGACATTTATTGTGCATGAAGTCAGCATAAATCTATTTGCAGTAAATATCTCAACTTTCTAATGCAACACCAGAGAAAGAATTTGAACTGCTGACAATGAACGATACTGGTCAGGGACATGTACGGATATGATCATAGAACACTTCGTCATGAGTAGCCCTTCACACCAGTGAAGGGCTACTCATGCCGGAGGTATTACGGAAAGTACCTTCAACCAGTTGATGCAAGAAATACCATATGATGCAGTAGAGGAATTTTCTCCACGACAGGAGAACAGCATATTGAACCAAATTAACGATAAAAAAGATTTACAGGTACTGGTGAACTGGTTGCAATCTCACTGTCAAGAATTATTCGATGATTTGGTCTTACTATGAGCAAAAAGAGTTGCTGATGATTAAGTTAAATGTCATCCAAGAGAATGTTAAAGTGGGAAACACTCTTGTAGAGAGAGCCAGTAAGTTTGGAGTGCTATGGGTAGAAGATAATTGTTGACCTCTAATTGGTATATTTACAGAAAGACGTTTGGTAATAGGCAATACTGTACGTGTTTTAAGAAAAAAAAAGATAAATAAATACATGAGAGATGGTAAAGGGCGTAGTCATAGAAGTTTGTTAGATGTTTAGTAGAAAAAAAAGTTGACTGGTAACTTCTGGAACTAAATGTTTTTAGAGGGGCGACGAATTAGGCAGATCATCATTTAATGGCAGTTATAGTGAGAGTGAATGGTACATGACGAACAATGAGAGTGTCATCAGTGGGTAACAGCGAAATGAAAGTTAACAAAATATAGATATAAGCATCATTTAGAAGAAAGGTGGGCCAGAGAGAGTACAGATAATACTGCTCTGCATTTGGAATGTTTTTATTTTTTATTTTTATTCATGGTTACGATCTTACATATTCTTGGGCTGCTGATTGTAAATATCTAAACCATTTTGCTCTATCACGTAAGGATTTTGAATAAAATACAAATTAATGTTAATAAAAAATGTGAATTTTTAATAATTTGTTACTTTATTAAAATTAGGCAAGTAATAATGGAAAAGCACATTATGTTAGTTTTAAGAACATAGGAATTCCAAATCAACATGAATCAAATCAAATGATTTTATTAAAAAAATATGCTCCTAATGGTTAGCCTACATATTGAATCAAATGAAGGAGGACTGCTTTGATTTTCGCTTGTGCTGTGCATCGAGACCATTACGTTTCAATAACCAGCAGTAATCCGCCATCATGCTGACATTCCATTTGCCCTGGTATCGAGTTTCCATGGTGCAAATATCCTGATGAAACCGCTCTCCTTGTTCCTCACTGTAGTCCCCACAATTGTTGGGAAAATAGTAAAGATGTGAGTGCAAAAAGTGCATCTTCACACTCCTTCTAGACCCAAGTTGTTGGAAACTTGAAATCAGGTCTTGGATCATTTTTTCATATTCAGGGGAGCGCCTGTTTCCCAGGAAGTTGTAGACAATCTGCTGGAATGAAAACCAGGCATTCACATCGACATCTGCTAATGCTTCATCAAAATGTTTGTCCTTCATCAATTCCCGAATCTGAGGGCCAACAAAGATTCCTGCCTTTAGCTTGCCTTCACTTATACGCGGAAACTTTGACTCCAGGTACTTGAAAGCAGTTCCATTCTTGTTCAAGGGTAAGAAGCTGGTTCTTGGTGTCCAGTCTTTTTGTTCATAGTGCTGGCCGTCTGCCCTACTATCCTAAAGACACAGAAAACAGGGATACTTGGTGTATCCGCCTTGAAGACCTAGTAGGAGAGCAATAACTTTTAAATCACCACAAATGAGAAAATTGTGATTCTGGTACATGATTTCAGATATTAGTGTCTTCATATTTGCGTAAGTTTCTGACATTTGGGCACTATGACTAAATGGCACAGATGCAGCTGTGTTGCCATTGTAGAGAAGTGCAGCCTTTAAACTTCTTTTAGAAGAATCAATGAAAAGTCTCCATTCATTTGCTTTGTATGACATCCCCATGTGTTCAATAAGGCCAGAAATATTTGAACAGAAAACTAAGGATTCCTCTTTGTCAAACAACTGAGTGAATACCGCTTCACGATGACGGTACCAAGCAAATGTTGTTCCAGGAGCTAGAAGCCTGTGTTCCTTCAGTCTAGAGCCAAGTAACTGTGCACTTTCTTTTGGAAAGTTAAGGTCTCTCACCAAGTCATTGAACTCAATTTGTCTTAAGGGTTTGGGATCGTCATTTGTTGGTGGTTCATAGTCTTCTTCCATCTCCTTAGAATCACTGGTATCAGACATAGGTACAGGAATATCTTCAGAGTGTGGAACAGCCTTATTGCTGAAGGAATATTTGGGTATATTATGCGATCTTTAGTCTTCTTGTTGAATCCAGCTACTTTAGTCATACAAATGTAGCAGTCATCATGGTGGTTCATCTTCTCCCGCCATACCATTGGTATTCCAAAGGGCATACATTTAAGTTTTCCAACTGACCACATTTGGAGCTTACTGATGCAACTCTTGCAAGCTTTGTGTGGTGTAAATGGTTTATCCTGGTCTCCAAGTTTGCAGCCAAAATAAGCACAGTAGCAGCGCTTCAATAAAGGAGTAATGTTGCTCCGGGAATCTGAAGGTGTGAATTGCCCGCAGACATAGCAAAATATGTCTGGTGAATTTATGCAGCCTCTAGACATATTAATAATCTGAAAATAAAGAAAGATATATTAGATTTAACATTTAATTCAATATAATGTAAGCATTTTAATTGGTAATATACCACTTTCTCATTTACTTATGTTATACGAAAAGAGAAAAGTAACGTTTCCGTATAACTTGACAACTTGATGTGATAGAGAGGAATAAAAAACACAATGAATCACTATTTTCCATATATACCGAAAAAGATACCATAGAGTCAATAAAAAAATCATACAGACCAGTGTAATGAGGAAGGAGTAGAAGAGGAATGGGTTAGATTAAGACTGTAGTGATAAACCGTACAACAGATGTTCGTGGGAGTGGGAGGGTGGGTGAGGGAAGATAAACATGAAATTGGTGAAATGATGAAGTAAAGATAGTACCAAGGGAGGAAAAAGTTAGCATATGGTTTGTCATATATATATATATATATATATATACAGCATCACACTCACATACCTGTGTTGTATCACGATATTCTGGTACATTCCCTGTTTTGCATCCATGGATAAAGTTCCCATATATATATATATATATATATATATATATATATATATATATATATATATATATATTGATATTTAATAAATATCCAATGTTAAAAACCAATGGTCAGTTTTACATACCCTCCCTCAGCCCACCACGCAAAAAAAGCATGTACATTATTCTTTAATAAATCAGCGCACAGTTCTATAAGACAATTACACTTAAGAAGATAACGCAACAAATGAGCAAACAAAATAATAATGATTAAGCGTGCGCGCGTGTGTGTGTGTACTCACCTATTTGTACTCACCTATTTGTGGTTGCAGGGGTCGAGTCATAGCTCCTGGCCCCGCCTCTTCACTGATTGCTACTAGGTCCTCTCTCTCCCTGCTCCATGAGCTTTATCAAACCTAGTCTTAAAACTATGTATGGTTCCTGCCTCCACTATGTCGCTTTCTAAGCTATTCCACTTCCTGACAACTCTATGACTGAAGAAATACTTCCTAACATCCCTTTGACTCATAGGAGTCTTCAACTTCCAATTATGACCCCTTGTTTCTGTGTCCCCTCTCTGAAACATCTTGTCTCTGTCCACCTTATCTATTCCTCGCAGTATTTTATATGTCGTTATCATGTCTCCCCTAACCCTCCTGTCCTCTAGTGTCGTCAGGCCGATTTCCCTTAACCTTTCTTCGTAGGACAATCCCCTTAGCTCTGGGACTAGTCTTGTTGCAAACCTTTGCACTTTCTCTAATTTCTTGACGTGCTTGACCAGGTGTGGGTTCCAAACCGGTGCTGCATACTCCAGTATGGGCCTGACGTATATGACGTGTGTGTGTGTGTGTGTTTGTTTGTTTGGGTCGAATTATAGCTCCTGGCCCCGCCTCTTCACTGGTCGCTACTATGTCCTCTCTCTCTCTGCTCCATGAGCTTTATCATACCTCGTCTTGAAACTATGTATGGTTCCTGCCTCCACTATGTCGCTTTCCAGACTCTATGACTAAAGAAATACCTCGTAACATCCCTTTGACTCATCCGAGTCCTCAGTTTCCAATTGTGACCCCTTGTTTCTGTGTCCCATCTCTGGAACATCCTGTCTCTGTCCAACTTGTCAATTCCTCGCAGTATTTTGTATGCTATTATCATGTCTCCCCTGACCCTCCTGTCCTCCAGTGTCGTCAGACCGATGTGTGTGTGTGCGTGTGCGCGTGTGTGTGTGTGTGTGTGTGTGTGTGTATCTGTCAAAGCAAGAGATAATAACAGGAGCGGCTAGTGATTGATTCTGGCCGGTACTCCATTACCGGCACACCTGTTATTGACACCAGGAGCGCCACACTCCTCTACCACCACCACCACCACCACCACCACCATCACCACCACCACCACCACCACCACCACCACCACCACCATCACTTACAATGGTAGTTCCTTCATATAGAAATTCCGTCCTTCATTCATTCGTAAATGCTGATTGTATTTCCTTTATTCCTATAGTAGTTCTTTCATTCCTATAGTTCCCTCATTCCTACATTCTTATAGTTCCTTCATTCGTACAGTAGTTCCTTCATTCCTATAGTAGTTCTTTCATTCCTATAGTTCATTCATATAGTAGTTCCTTCATTCCTATAGTAGGTATTTGATTCCTATAGCAGTTCCTTCATTCGTATTGCACTTTCTACTGCCAACTGCTAGCCCAGCTTATGAAATGACTTACTTCTTTCTACTAGTAGGCCCCGCCCACGTATGAAACTGTCTTCAGCCTCGTACCTTTTCTCTGATTCAAGTATATAAGTCTCCATCCTAATGCCTCTGCTTTAGAGAGATTCAGACCTGTTATGACTAAGGGACCGAACGCCTCTCAATTCTTCAAGGGACTGAATATCTTAAACTTACCTTCTCATTCCTTCCAATGAGTCTAGTATAAAAGGTCGAAAAGGCCTGCTACGTGGGCGAAACATCTCGTCAGTAAGATGTATCCAGGCGTTGCGCATGTTTCTCATTCACCAATTTATTGGTATTGTTTACCATTAACGTAATTTATCATTGGTGTTATTTCCTACAGTAGTCCCGTAATTCCTACAGCACTGCCTTCGTTCTTAAGGCAGTTTCTCCTTATACTTGGTCCTTCATTGTCATGGTAATTTCTTCTTTCTTATAGTATTTCTTTATTATGTTAAAGTTGTTCCATTCTTTCTGGTAGCTAACTCCAGTTGCTTCCCTTCTTTCCATATAGGATTTCCTTCCTATACTAAATCCGGCGTTCCCATAGTAAATTCTTATAGCAGTTCCATTCCTTCTCTAGTACTTATTTCTTAATTAAAGACTATCTCTACAGCGATGCTGGCGAAGTGTTCGTTCTATTGGTATACAGTGGTACACAGCTTCGTGAAGGCATTCGCAACAAATTAAATGAATATGTTTATTTCCTTGCAAAGCTTACAATGTGTGCTTTATATATTACAAAATGTTAATTACATAGAAAGCCACTAGCATGCCTTGGCATTTCGGGCAGGTCGAAGCGAGTAACATGGAGTACCAAACTGAGGTTTCTGCCTCTACTGGGCTATTAATCAACTATCTCCGCTTCGGTTCATTCGTAATAATCCTTCCTATAATACTTCGTTTCAGTAGTGCTTCCTCTCAACAGCATTTCTTTCCAATGGTAGTTCCTTCCAAAGGTACTTTTTTCCTATAGCACCCTCCTCCAGTAGCATTTCCTTCCTTACAGCATTTCCAATATTACTTCGTACAGTGCTTCTTTCTAGATCAGAACCACAAAACCGGTCAGTAAACCTTATACTAGTCTTCATTTCCATTTCCAGTCGATAGTTCCAGAGGTCATATCACCTGTGGCCACAAGTTCGGTCCCAGGGTAGTCCATAGTAGGGCACCAGCACACTGCTTATATTTCCACAATGAAATATTCATATAGAATAAGACAGCAACACACCGCTGATGTTCCCGCAGTTTAACCATCGTGTAGATTAAGGTAGCAAACACACTGTCAATGTCCCCAATTTTGTTTAATAAAAATATCCATCCATCTAGGGCAGTGGTGATGCAGAACAGTAAAAGAGAGATTAATTGTGGGATAGTGGACTCATTAATTACCCTGCCCAGACACACACACACACACACAGCTTGCATTTCCAAACACAATCATCACTTTTTTTTTCTTTAAATGTAATTGTCTTATAGAGCTGTGCGCTGATTTAATAAAGCTTAGTGCACATGTTTTTTTTGTTTTGTTTTTTGGGGGGGAGGGGTGGCGAGGGGTGGCGAGGGGTAAAGGTGGGGTATGTAAAACTGACAGCCGGTTTTTTTAACACTGGATCACTACGATCACCCTGGCATCCACCCATTCTTGGGACCTGGCCTCGTCCATTTTATTTTGGCATCACTTCAGAAAATCACGAAAGTATGTAAGCCAGTTTTTTTTTTTCAATTCTGTGATCGCATTTTGGTTGGCTTGGAGGAAATAAAGGGAGGGAGAGGTAATCTTGTCTTCTGCTACAACGAGACCTGAAACTGTGTTGACATATTTGTGTAGGACCTTCAGATTTGTTGATTTGGTCGGACACCTGATTCAGAATATAAATGAATGATCAATATTGCTGAAACAGACCTTTAAAGTGATTTTATTCTTGATTCTATTCTACAGACCTTCAATGTGAGTTGATTATTGCTCATAAAGACCTTCAATATATAGTGATCTTTGCTAATGCAGTCCTCTAATGTATGTTGATTTTTGTACAGATACATTAATGTATGTGCGCGTTGTATGTTTGCTAATGCAGTTCTTCAATATGCATTGATATCTCTTGCTACGTATGTGTAGTTAATATGTTGATAAGTGCTGATATAAACCTACAATATGCATTATAACATGACACAACGCTTTCATGTATGTTAACACCTGTTTTTAAACACCTCCGACATCCCAAATAAATTTATTAGTATTTTATAATATTCTTTCACATGCCTTTAAGAATCCTGACAATTGGTGGGGAACTTATCAGCTGGATATACTGTGGGAACTTAATAGTTGACATGAAGGATACAAGTCACAGTACCATACCTGGAGCAATTAATAAATAAACCACACCTCGGAGAGGAAATTTCATTCGGTGTTTCGTTACGGTCTTGGACCATTATCAGAGCTTGTTCACATACGGCGCCAGCACTCGTTGTTGACACTAAGAGTTTCCCCTCGTTGCTTTACATCGAGGGGAATCAGCAGTGGTTTCCACCTTATTTAATGTTAGTTTACACTCAGAACTTATTAACTGCTGCATTGATTCCACGCCACGTCAGGACATATTATGACACTTGTACACTTTATGAGACTTCGGTACACTTTATGACAATTGCAGTTTACGGTATTTTAAAACACTTTATGACACTTTCTGATATTTTATTACATTTTAAGACATTTAAATATATTTTATGCTACCTTAGAGCACTTTAAGATAATGTCATTGTAAGAGAGTTTTGTCACTTTTGACACTTTCTGACACACTGGGACGCTTTATGACACATTGGGATGCTTTATGACACATTGGGACGCTCTTCGACACATTGGGACGCATTATGACACATTGGGACCCTTTATGACACATTGGGAAGTTTTATGACACATTGGGACTCTTTATGACACATTGGGATGCTTTATGACACATTGGGATGCTTTACGACACATTGAGACGTTTTATGACACATTGGGAAGCTTTATGACACATTGGGAAGCTTTATGACACATTGGAACTCTATGACACATTGGGATGCTTTACGACACATTGGGACGTTTTATGACACATTGGGACTCTTTATGACACATTAAGATGCTTTATGACACATTGGGACGCTTTACGACACATTGGGATGCTTTACGACACATTGGGACGCTTTACGACACATTGGGACGCTTAATGACATTTTATGATATCTGTTATAGCTGAAAATCAATAAATAACATAATGGTAAGTCTTGTTGTTCATATTATTATTTTATGTTTTTTTTATAAGCAGACTATAAATATCCTCATAATTAACAAAATTACCTTTCAATTATTCTATAACGACGACTTCACAATATCTAATTCAGTGCAATATAATTATTGCATCAACAATTTATTTTGCGTTGTATTCATAGCGTATTACCCCAAGTACATTGAAATATCTTCCCAGTTATATCTAAACATAATTGTACAGTTACAGCACGGAAAATTATTAACTGTACCTCCACCACCTTGACTCTGTACCGAAGTATGTGTACAGTCATGCCCCGCATAACGACGTTTCAGTCAACGATGGACCGCATATACGACGACGGTGGTCCCATAAGATTATCATGGAGCTGAAAAATTCCTATTGCCTAGTGCCGTCGTAGCGTAACACATTACTATGTTACTAGTTTATGTATTTGCTATACTGTATTTGCTGTACTGTACTTTGAATCATTATTCTAGAGTGTACTCTTTCTACTTATAAATTTTTTTTTACTGTAAAACAGTATGGGGTGTTACGTGTTTACCTCGTCTCTTGATAGCATCATTTTCCCTTGTGCTTGATTTAATCTCGTGTTATTTTGTTTATGATGGCCCCCTAAGGTTTGTAGCCTTGGAACAACAGGTTATACCATATGGGTTAGGTGTGTAGTAAGTTATACCATCTATGTAGGTTTGTGAAAGTACACTCTATGACGTTCGCATAGCGACGAACTCGCGCAAAACGACGCATTTTTCATGACGTATCCCCGTCGTTAAGCGACGCATGACTGTACTTCATCATTCACAGTGCACTGTAAACACCGCCGAGGAATTATGTGATTTGCTACTATCGAAAATCCAGAATCATTAGAACCTAACTCTGCATTGTCAGATATGAATTTATAACATATAATCATATTTATATTACTACTGTATATTCACAGGAAATATCTAAATCCGAAAGGGTCATGTAACGGTAATCGGTATAGAAAAGGCGTCTGCAAGGGGAGGCAAGTGCGAAGAAGAGGCAAGGGAAGGCAAGTGCGAAGAAGAGGCAAGGGGAGGCAAGTGCGAAGAAGAAGGAGGAGGCAAGAGAGGAGGGACAAGTGCGAAGAAGAGGCAAGGGGAGGCAAGTGCGAAGAAGAGGCAAGGGGAGGCAAGTGCGAAGAAGAGGCAAGGGGAGGCAAGTGCGAAGAAGAGGCAAGGGGAGGCAAGTGCGAAGAAGAGGCAAGGGGAGGCAAGTGCGAAGAAGAGGCAAGGGGAGGCAAGTGCCAAGGGATAGCGAGTTTTCAAAGTTGACGTATAGTGCATGAATATTTAGATCGGGCAACTA
The DNA here is from genome assembly GCA_009830355.1 of Cherax destructor. Taxonomy (NCBI): domain Eukaryota; kingdom Metazoa; phylum Arthropoda; class Malacostraca; order Decapoda; family Parastacidae; genus Cherax; species Cherax destructor. The sequence continues at coordinate 219,301 of WNWK01000386.1, forward strand.
GAAAGGAGTTGAGTACGGATTATTAGAGTCATAAAGTGTTTTAAAGAACAAAGTAATAAAAGAAGCAATAAGATACATTAACATTACACGGCCACATAACATGTCAAAAAAAAATCAGTTGAGTGTTATGTTTGAAGCCAATTAAAGACACGAGGGTCATTCAGGCTGTATTTTACCTATTTACCACGAATCAGAAATACGTTAATCCTTAATATAAAGATGCAAGTAAACTCTCAGTGCATGTATACTGACATATAGACCTCTTTGTATATACTCAATGCTGCTCTCAGTGCATATATACTGAGATAAATATTCTAAACAATCTTTTATTGGCTAATTACGAATGTATTCTTCCATACAATTATTATTAGTATTATTACATTGATGGGAGATTGCTAAACCGGTAAGGGTCATATAGCATTTGGGAAAATGGTAAGCAATCCTGTTTTATACAAGGAAAGAAAGGATAGGTCTAATTCTTTGGATCAAGAGGCTCTCACCTGCATCAATTCACTATTCAGGTGGTCACCTGTATCAAGGCACCATTCAGGTGGTCACCTGTATCAAGGCACCATTCAGGTGGTCACCTGCATCAAGGCACCATTCAGATGGTCACCTGCATCAAGGCACCATTCAGGTGATCACCTGCATCAAGGCACCATTCAGGTGATCACCTGCGTCAAGGCACCATTCAGGTGATCACCTGTATTATGGCACCATTCAGATGGTCACCTGTATCAAGGCACCATTCAGGTGGTCACCTGCATCAAGGCACCATTCAGATGGTCACCTGCATCAAGGCACCATACAGGTGGTCACCTGCATCAAGGCACCATTCAGATGGTCACCTCCATATGCAACATCTGGGTATCTTTATTTGTAGATGTTTCACCATCCAGTGTCTTCATCAATACAATTCAAGGACATTATGTGAAGAATGTAGAACTATATACATAAGACGAGGTAATTTGTCCCTCAGCCCTGGAGTTTACGATGAGCACAAGCAGGAGGATTGGCGCTTATATACTAGAATCAGATGAGGGATGTGCAGGAGACGAAGGCCTTGTTACTGGTAGGCGGGATTCTCCAGTGAAATTAAGTTATATCTAAGGGATGGAAACGTCCTCTTTACCAAGATTCCATGATGCTGCTATGTCTGATAAGTTGTATATTAATGGTATACAGTACCGTCAAGATGAAGAATTAGACACATGTGCAACATGTGGGTGTCTTTGTTGTAGACGCTTTGCCATCCAATGTTGAATTGTATAGTCCCAGTAGTCGGCAGATCTAAGAAATATATTAAAGAACCTCGAATATTTTTTTTCCAGCTGTCGCATCACCATCTGCCGTCGAATACACACACACAAACACACACACACACATACACACACACACACACATACACACACACACACACACAAACACACACACACACACACAATATAGCGAGTTTCAAAAAGGACACGCAGCTCATGGGTAATACATGTCTATTAGTATCTCCCAAAGATCGTTGACAGTGTTGATCAAGTTACTGAACATTGTTGTAAGGACTTTTCAAATGTCGTCTTCTGTACACTGAATGTTGACCTATAGCTCACACTACATCCTATAATGTGAGCACCATTCTTATACCAATAATAGCTGGAACAGAAAGAAAAATAAGGGTTACATTATTTTATGTATTCTCCATTCTTTTAGAAGTCCCTGGTGCGTTGTAGCCTCAACACTGTTATAAACAGTTCAAAAATTTTGTCTTCTTCACATTCACGTCTAGGTACGACACAGGTTGTCGTAACAAGACTCGGCGCTCCAGCCTTCAAGCAAACTACACGAATATCAATAGTTCGCTTGAAAGCTGTTCAATGAATAATTATTGGTACTTAGAGATATTAATGCCCGCTGGTCTAGTTATTATTATTATTATTATTATTATTATTATTATTATTATTATTATTATTATTATTATTATTATTACTAATTCTTCTTCTTCTTCTTCTTCTTCTTCTTCTTCTTCTTCTTCTTCTTCTTCTTCTTCTTCTTCTTCTTCTTCTTCTTCTTCTTCTTCTTCTTCTTCTTATTATTATTATTATTATTATTATTATTATTATTATTATTATTATTATTATTTAATTATTATTATTATTATAATTATTATTCCATTTTAAAATTAATATTCTTATTATTTTCAAGTTAAATAGAAACTCATTGTGAATTTCCCTCAAAGCCAGTCAGTAAATTAATTAATAATTTGATAGAGAAATCACTGTTAATTTCATCCAAAGTATTTGTGACATATCAGTTACTTCATTTCTTCAGATTTTAACATGAGTGTTCAATACCGCAACATTGAACTGCCAAAGCAATTATTCACCGACCCTGATTGACGTGGTGTCAGACTAGTATCTGGTATTGTCATGACAAAGCGAAATATATATATATATATATATATATATATATATATATATATATATATATATATATATATATATATATATATATATATATATATATATATATATATATATACACTGCACACGTGTCGTAATCATCACCTCGTTGGTATTTTATACCATTTTCAAGATTCTTGTCAGACACAGAAACACAAGGTATCTTGGTATAGAGGACATCTTTTCCACAATTCTCGAAACTGTTGGTTATGAGTGAAAAGAATTGGATTTCAAAGGGACTGCCTAGCATGGGCCAGTAGGCTTGCTGCAGTGCTCCTCGATTCTTGCCTTCTTGTTCTACTAGTGAATCCCGCCCCTGTAACACATCACTTTCAACAATATTTAGGACATAGAGTTCTCCATCACTACCTCCATCATCTTTTCTGGTCCGTGTTGGTCCTAGTTCTCCCAGTCAGTTTCTTTGTGGCTCAAGTTACCCAGTATTAGTAACTTAGCTTTGGTCACATTAAGTTCTTCTGGCTCTCTTCCGCTTTATCGTTCATTGCTTTATTGTTGTCTTCGTATGCCTGTCTAGGTCGTCTTCTCTTTAGTGGTGGGTTAAAAAAGTCACTGTTGCTAATACTTTAGGTCCCCCAGTCTTAACTTTGCCCACTATGCAGTCATGTACTCACCTAGTTGTAGTTGCAGGGGTCGATTCACAGCTCCTGGCCCCGTCTCTTCACTGGCCGCTACTGGGTCACTCTCCCTGCGCCATGAGCTTTATCATACCTCTTCTTAAAGCTATGTATG